>WBNM01027495.1:93953-124744 GCA_013399055.1 Ramphastos sulfuratus | reverse complement strand
GGGCAGGATCACTACCAAATGCAAGTTCTCATTTTATTGAGGTTTATTGAAACTCCATACTTGATGATGATGAGTGCCCCTGACATGAAATTTTGTGGTTTTCATTATTCAGTGGGCAAACTATAGGTAAATTCATAATTCTTGTCCAAGAACTTCAGGGTGAATCCCAGAATGGTAGGGGTTGGATCTTGAAGATCATCAAGTCCAACTCACCTGTCAGAGTGGGATCACAGAGAGCAGGTCACACAGGAAGATGCCCAGATGGGCATTGAAAGTCTCCACAGATGGAGATGGGCAGCCTGCTCCAGTGCTCTGCCACCCTCAAAGTAAAGAAGCTCCTCCTCATGTTTAGATTGTGCTTCCTATGTTCAAGTTGATGCCCATTACCTCTTGTCCTTTCACTGAGAAGAGTCTGGCTCCATCTTCCTGACACCCACCCTTTAGATATATTTGTCAGCATTAATAAGATCCCCTCTCAGCCTCCTCTTCTGCAGGCTAAACAGGCCCAGCTCTCTCAGCCTTTCCTCATAGGAGAGATGTTCCAGTCCTCTATCCATCATCCAGTGGAATGTCTCTGTCAAATAACTGCAGAGATTAGTTGCTAATAATTCTTCATGACCTAAGCTGGGAGAAATATTAGATTGGTTGTATCTTGTCATCTCTCCTCAAATATATTTCACCTAGATAAAAATCTAACCTTGGAGTGAACATGGAAGCAAATTGTCCTGGAATGGTACCAAGGAGAATTGTGTTAAACCTTTGCATGAGCTGGAGCTCAACTGGATAGGTTGGGATGTTACTGATGGCAAATAGTCAGAGTTGCTGCTTTTTATGTGCCTGTGGTAAATGGGATCAAAAATAATTGCTTTCTGAGTTCTCAGTGAGGGTTTTAGAAAGAAAATTTTGATCTCATCTCTTGAGCTGGGATTCATTCCCCCTAACTTCAGATTTCTCACAATTCACAGAATCACATAATCACAGAATTGTCAGGATTGGAAGGGACCTCAAGGATCATCTAGTTCCAACCCCTCTGCCATGGGCAGGGACACTCTGCACCAGATCAGGGTGCCCAGAGCCACATCCAGCCTGGTCTTAAAGACCTCCAAGGATGAGGCTTCCACCACCTCACTGGGCAACCTGGTCCAGTGTCTCACCACCCTCATGGTGAAGAGCTTCTTCCTAACATCTAATCTAAATCTCCCCTCCTCTAGCTTGGACTAAAAAGTCCCTCAGAAGCATTCTAGTAGATGTGTGGTTTAAGTTACTTGCTGTAGATTTCCTGTATGGTGAAACAGATGATTTATGTGATCTGTCTTTTTTTTTCCTCTACTGATTACAGAGCCCAGGATGCATAGCTATAAGTGTCTCAACTTTCAGATGCTCAGGAGTCCTGTCTTTAATGAAGACATTTCAAGCTCATGGGTCACCCTGTGAGAACAGAGACAGCATAGATGGGATGTAGTTAACAACAGTCTTAATGACAGTCTTAAGCCAAAACCATAACAAAAACAAAACAGTGAGGCCAGAGTAAATGTGGGGACTGAACTTTGCTCTGCTCTAGTGGACATGTTGCACTGAACCTGTTCCTGAAGTTGTGCTTGACTCTTGCTTCTTAAACTCTGTTTCATTTAGTGGTTAGGGAAGGATAAGGGAAGCTTTAGAGATGTTCCATATTGAAGGGCTTGAGTTTCCAAGGGACAACTGAAAGTGATGGTCTGTCACTTCTTTTTGGTGATTCTTCCCCTCTACTCTTCTCTCTGAGACCCCCACCTGGAACACAGAGTCCAGTTCTGGGGCTCCCAACACAAGAAGGACATTGAGTTGCTGGAGCAGGTCCAGAGGAGGCCACAAGATGACCAAAGGGCTGCAGCACCTCTCATACAAAGACAAGCTGAGGGAGTTGGGTCTGTTTAACCTGGAGAAGAGAATTCTCTGGGGATACCTTTATAGCAGCCTTCCAGTATCTGAAAGGGGCCCACAAGAAAGCTGGGGAGGGATTTTTTACAAGGGCTTGGAGCAATAGGATGAGGGGAAATGGATGGAGGCTGGAGGAGGGCACATTTAGACTAGAGATTAGGAAGAAATTCTTNTATCTATATTTGTGTTCTTGTTCTTACACATCTCAGCAAGCCTGAGTGAAGCAGACATCACCACTGTTTGCTTTTCACAGCCTATATTTTTTTTTCATTAAAATATCCCAATTAGCCTCAAACCAGCACAATCCAATCCAATTCCAATTCCAATCCAACCCATTCTATGATTCTATGAAAACCTTCCTAGAAGGTTCCAGTTGTAGGAAGTGGGATGGTGGTGCAAAGTGAGTGAGCTGTCCTCATGGCAGTCCTTAGGTTGGTGGAATTGTTGTGTCACTCAGGTGGCAGAAAGCAAAGTGGAGCAGGCCTGATAGTCATATGCTGCTTTGTTAAGAGTTTTCCCACTGAATTTTGAGTGAAAAAAGCAATCACATGTGTTTGGGGAAGAAATTCCATATGAACTCTGCAGACTATAGAAACTAACTGTGATAACAACCTGGTGTCCACAGTTCATAATTTAGTTCTGCATGTTAACTGTTATGGTAGAGCTACTTTTTTTCTTTTTTTTTTTTTCCCCCCCATGATTAAAGAATCTTTGTTTCACTGAGGCCAGTAATAATGCACTCCAGATTCAGCTTCTTTACAAGAGTAACAGATGTTCACAGTTTGGTGCAATTTTCAGATGAGCAATGCTGTTTATAATAAATTTCCCTGAGACCACCCAACTCATTGCAGTTGTAACTTGAACTGCATCCAAGTGTTGATCCCAGGAGATGGAAAAGAGATGTAATAATTCTATGCCCCACCTAGTTCAAAAGACATGACTTAGTATAGATGGAATTTAAATATCTATATTTCAAATCAACCCAGAAAGTCCAAATTTTATCTTGCATGCTGTGAAAAATGGGAGTGGAAACAGCAAGATTCTGAATTTCATTCATCAAATATTCCTAGGATCTGAAGGTGTCTATTGGCAATGTCTGAATGAAAAAAAAATTACAAAGCAAAGGTGAACAGGTCAAAAAGCACAACACAGTAAATATAAACAAAGAAATGGAGACTTATCCTGGAAAATGGAGATTTATTAAGTATGGAGAAAAAATGAAGTATGAAAGATAGCAGAGAATGAGGTGTAGGGATGCAACACCATGCATCCTGTCACAGAATCACAGAATGTCAGGGGCTGAAGGGACCTCCAAAGCTCAGCCAGTCCAACCCCCCTGCAGATCTCCTATACCAGATCACTCAGGAATGCATCCTGGCAGGTCTTGAACATCTCCAGAGAGGAAGACTCCACAACCCCCTGGACAGCCTGTTCCAGTGCTCTGTCACCTTCCCAGGGAAAAAATTCCTCCTCATATTTCCATGGAACTTCCTATGCCTCAACTTCCACTCATTGCTCCTTGTCCTGTTGTTGGGCATCACCCAGCAGAGCCTGGCTCCAGCCTCCTGGCACTCAACCTTTGTATATTTATAAGCACCATGAGGTCCTCCTCTCCAAGCAGCAGAGCCCCAGCTCCCTCAGGCTCTC
This sequence comes from Ramphastos sulfuratus, assembly GCA_013399055.1. Taxonomy (NCBI): domain Eukaryota; kingdom Metazoa; phylum Chordata; class Aves; order Piciformes; family Ramphastidae; genus Ramphastos; species Ramphastos sulfuratus. Next base: position 121,180 of record WBNM01027495.1, on the reverse strand, counting down.
CTCCTAAGGAAGATGTTCCATTCCCTGAATAATTTCTGTGGCTCTGTGCTGGACTCCTGAAGCGGTTTCCTCAGGTCCTTCTTGAACTGAGTGGCCCAGAACTGGACACAATATTCCAGGTGCAGTCTCACCAGGGCAGAGTGGAGGGGGAGGAGAACCTCTCTGGACCTACTAATCCACCCCAGATTGGCATTGGCATTCTTGTCCACAAGAGCACACTGCTGTCTTCTAGAAACATCCTGTTGCTGCATTAGCCAAAACTGTGTGCTTTGGCTATGTCTCTCCCTGGGACATGATATGTAATATCAGGTATTGAACACCAAAATTGTATTGACAGGGTTGAGGAATGTTAGAAAGGAAGTAGTGAGGAATTTTGAGTGATGGGAAGCAAACCTTTTATTCATGTCTCTACAGGTATAAGAAGGCATCTGGACTCATAGATTCATAGAATGGTTTAGGTTGGAAGGGACCTTGAAGATCATCTATTTCCAACCCCTTGCCAGGGGCAGGGACACCTTGCACTAGCCCAGGTCGCTCAGGGCTTCATCCAGACTGGCCTTGAGCACCTCCAGGGAGGGAGCAGCCACAACCTCCCTGGGCAACCTGTGCCAGTGTCTCACCACCCTCACTGCAAAGAATTTCTTCCTAATACCAAGTCTAAATCATGCCTAGAGTCAGTCATATCAGTTTTGTCAAGGTATGGAAGAACTCCCAAAGGAACAAAAAGGCAGCTCTGAATGACTTGAGACCATGTTAATTAAAGACATAGTTGTGAATTAACAGGAATTTGTACTGAATGAAACTTTTTTTCCTCTTCCCTGACATTTATTGTACTTTATACTTATTTAGTGCAGCCTTATTTTGAGGCAGTAAAGTGGGAACTCAGGAAAAAAAGTCCTGGAGAGGTTTCCATGGTAACCACAGCATGCACATTATCTCTGAACATTGTGGTATTGAGTCTTGCTCCTTGGCAGGTCTGTGTTTTACAGCATGAGTTAATTAATGACTGTAGAGATAATTATAAATGCCATTAACATGAATGATCAGACTTTTTTTTCTTGGCAAGAGCACTGCTGTACTTGGTGATGCAAGGAATTTCTTGAGAGTGCTTTGGAGGACTCAGGGCTGCATTTTTCCATGCATCTTTTAGGTGTGGTGAATCCTCAGCCCTGTGCTCTGGCAGCAGTTGTTCTCTGGGCAGAAGAGGAGGATTTTCATAATTGTCTTACAACAGCCCATGTGTGACCAGGCAGATTGACAGGATGCTGAGATCCCCCCAGCTCTCAATGGCTTTTGTGTTTGCTTAACTGCTTGCCAGCAATGAAGATGCTATTTCAGCATCTTCCTTTCAGCTGGAGCCAGAAATACCAAGTGCAAAAGGAACAGTGCTGCTGTGAAGGCTGCTGAAAGAGATTTATTTTCCTTTTAGTTGAAAAAGAAATAAATTCATTAATCATTGCACCTCACTATTATCTTTTTAGCTCTTCTCCTTTTCAACTAAGGGCAAACTGCCCCTTCAGTAATTGTGCTGTGTGGATTGTTAATGAAATCCCAGACTTTCTCATTTGGAAGTGAAAAAATATTTAGTCACTGCCTTGGTTACACAGGGCCACTGCAGACATTATCAACTGTTTTTTCTATGCTTTTAATAGTCTTGATCTGACTACGTTCCTGACTCTTGAAGTGACCTGTCTTGCACTACAACAAAAAGCTTATCCTTTTGAGCCTGAACTTAAACATCTTCTTCATCTCCACTTTTTATTTAGTTTTTTAAATCATCTGAAGAAATCAGCTTCTTGCTTTGCTGGTTGTGGGTTTGATTTTTTTGATTTGGTTTTAGTTTTTTAAAAAAAAATCTTTCTGGTTTTCTTTACACATATGAAAAAGCATATGGGATGTAACCTTCATTCCTGCTGGAGCTCTGTTTCCTGGGAAACGAATCAGAGCAGAACGCAAAGGATCTAAAGTTCCTAGGTCCAGTGCAGAAAAAGCCAAGGCAGGTCTCACAATGGTTCTGTAAGACTGACTGCTAAGGACCTCTTACAAAGCTGTGGTGTGAGAGGTTTTTAGGAAGTCAAGTCCAGCTGAAAGGAGAGCCATTTAGTGGGCCTACAGTGTCCTCTGGGTATTCTGCAACCCTTCCATGCAGCTTATTAGTTATTTATTAATTTAGACAGCCCATTCCCATGGGACCAGGGTCACCTGTGTGGCCTGCTCTACATGATCCTGCTTTGCCACAGGTGTTGGACTCACTGATCTTCAGACATCACTTCCAACTCCTAACATGAGTGACTGAAGGAGCTGGGGATGGTTAGTTTGAAGAAGAGGAGGCTGAGGGGAGACCTCATGGCTGTCTATAGCTACCTGAAATGAGGTTGTGCAGAGGTTGGTGCTGGTCTTTCCTCACAGATAAATGGTGACAGAACAAGAGGGAATGGCCTCAAGCTGTGACTGGGTAGGTTTAGACTGGATATTAGGAAACACTTTTTCCCAGCAAGAGTGGTCAGGCATTGGAATGTGCTGCCCAGGGAGGTGGTGGAGTCACCAACCCTGGGTGTGTTTAAAAGTCGTTTGGATGTGGTGCTTGGGGATATGGTTTAATGGTGAACTTTGTAGAGTAGGGATAATGGTTGGAATTGAAGATCCTGGAGGTCTTTTCCAACTGGAATGTTTCTCTCTGTGATTCTGTCATCCTCTCTGATCCTGTAGGAGTTGCTGGGGTTGTCAGATTGCTTGTGGTCAGGTGGCTGCAGAGGTGCTGTGGAAGTCCCTGGACTTGTGGCACTTGGGCTGCGAGCCTGGGCAGATGCAGAGTCCACCTGCAGAGCTGAGCAGCTGTAAGTCAGCCCTATGGCAGGTGCCTGGATGCTACTGGTGTTGCCTTCTGGGGAGAAGAAGAAAAGCTATGAAGTCTCCCCAGAGCCTTCTCTTCTGTAAAACAAATTTATCAATAAAAGCTTTATTGATTATTTTTTTAAAAAACCTTTTTTTCAGATAGGAAAATGGAAGCATCCTGTCCTGTCTGCATTTAGCTACACCTGACTGGCAGCATTTTATTTTATGAAATTCACCTCAGTAGTTCTATCTTTGAATTAGTTGAAAATGCAAAAAATAAAGCTGTTGAAACCATATGGCACACTGAAAGTGGTCTTGATACAGATGATAGTTTTTGCAAAACTTTTTTGCCCCCCCCAAAAATACTGACTGAATTTCTTCATACTCAGCTGAATTCCCTGTGTGAGGGACAGATAGAAGCACATTTTGCCTGTGTTCCTAAAGATTGTTCAAAACCAATAATAAGCTTACAGGTCTCTGGTCAAGTGTTGAGATGCTCCCATCCTCCTGTTATGAAAGGGACAAATGGAAATGCTGCAGAAGGGAGCTGGTTGAATTCCCATCCCTGGAGCTGTTGAAAAGAGGCAGAGTTGTGGTGCTGGACAACTTCCATTGGACTTTTCTCAGAGCTTTTGTGCAGAGGAAAAAAAAAAAATCAAACCAAACCATAAATTCCCCAAATAAACCACCCAACTTCAACCTTCTTGTGATCATCCCACAGACCAAGATCCTGCAAAGGTTCCCACACAGGGTGGGTTACATTGGAAATTAGAAGAAACATCTTCCCTGAAAGGGTTCTCAACAACTGGAACAGTCTGCCCAGGGAGGTGGCTGAATCCCCATCCCTGGAGGTGTTTCAAAGAGGCAGAGATGTGATGCTGAGGGACATGGCTTAGCACCAGACTTGGCAGAGTTAGAGAATGGTTGCAGTGGGTGATCTTAAAGGGCTTTTCCAACCAAAACAATTATATGTCTCTATGTTACTCAACACTTGTCACATTAAGAAATAGCAAGCAAAGGAACATTATTCATTTTAAAAGGAAAGATGCAACTTTTTCTAGTTCAGTAAAGCCTGAGGCTTGATGTTGGCTTAAGTACAACCAGGAGATGATAGAAGCTGCTGGAACAAGTGAGTGTGGTTTTGTCATACACCAATACTAATGAGCATTAGAAAATATTGGTTACCAAGACTGGGAAAGGTCCAGAAAAAGTTAACCTGTTTATTACTTTTTTTTACTTGAGTGACCTGTACTAGTGGGAGGTGTCCCTGCCTATGGCAGGGGATTGAAACTAGATGATCTTTGAGGTCACTTCCAACCTTACCATTCTATGATTTACTTTATTACTTTTATTTTTTACAGTTCTCTCTGTCTGTCTGTCTATCTATATCTCCAATTTCAAAGTTTGCTCTTTCTTCTTTCAGAATGATCAGTCCATGCAAGATATGCAGATAATGGGAGGAGATGACCTTTCAAAGCTGACTGGGAAGGTTTGTTCACTTTAAATTTAAGAAAGAATATACTAAAACCACTTGAGAAATGCTGTGTAATTTTGTACTTAGATGGTCAGAAACTAATACTGGAATCTAAGAAATCTGTTCATCTCCACTGAATTGCTGTAATGCCACTGCTTTCAGATTGCAGGTGCCCCAACATTTCAGAGTGTAGCCCCTCCACCCTAGTGCAGGGGTTTCCCACTTGTTATTATGTGTGGCATCAGTGGGCAGAAGTTTTGCAGGGATGCTTCCCCTGAGCTTGTTTAATGTCTTAGAGCCTTGTTTTTAATGCCTTCAGATAAGCAGACTACACACTGAGTATCCCTGTTTGATTCAGCATATGAGGAGTTCTTTGCCCACTGAAAAACATTCACTTGTGGAACCTTTCACACAGATAATCAAATTGGGATTTTTTAAATTTCAATTTCAGGCTGGCCCTATGACTGAGTTTGCTTTGCACTGTGCTTGAGCATCATGGTAATGAAAGAGAGTGGTTGGAGGCAGTGAAAAGGCTGCTTTCTTCCTACTGTGGTAATACAAAGCAGCACTTTGCAGAGGAAGGAAGGTTGATTTCATTAGGCAAATGGTGTGTGTGGAAAATGGTCAGAAATGGGTTCTTTACTGATGCAGTAAGGTAACAGAACACTCACCTTGCTGTCTGTACTGTATCCGCAGTGGCTTTTTTATTAGCTGGCATTAAATAATGCTGGATTCTTCAAAGCACTCAAAGGTAGCAGAAGCAAACTCTTCTGTTGCACACAAAAGAAAAAAAAAAAAAAGAAGAGAAAAACTTTAAATATTTCATTCATATTAAATGGGTTCTGATGCAACCAGAACTCAAATGAAAACAATGCTGTCACACTCAGGGTATTGTAGTGATACAGATGTCCTTGGTTTGCATTTCTAAAGACTCCTGCTGGGTGTTTGTTTCCAAATTATCACCAAAGCATTAATCATGTTCTTGGGAAATATTAATTCATTTGCTCCTTTCTAATATTCAGATGCTGGAGCTACCTGTTTTTCTCTGATGATTTTGTATATGCCTCTCTACCTTACAGGCAGAGCTGGCAGTGCACATATTCATCTCACCTAACATTTCTCTTCCCCTAATAGTCCACACATTTTCTAAGCTTCTAGGCCCAGCTCTTTTCCCCCAGCTTCCAATGCCAGATTTTCTTGATGAAGAGTTTCCATTATTATTTTATTTCCAGGCATAACCTTTCTAGTATAATTTAAATTAATTGGGGTAAAAAATTATTTTCTTTCCCAGGACTTTTGTGTATTTGCATGTCTCCATGTGTCTATGAGAGGGAAGGAAAATTTCACCCTAAATAGTTTTGCTCTTTCCAAAAATGAAGTAAATTGTTTTCTCACACTGAAAATCCCAGTGACTTGTTTCTCATTGGCACTCCTGCTCCCAGATGTGGAATAGGACATAAAAATTGGCTAGGAAATACTTGGGAGAAGATTAAAGAGTTAGGTTAGGATTGCTGGGTAAGGAGGCCTGGGTAGGCGTGAAGGGGCTGGTTTGGGAAGGAAGCAGCTGCTGATCAGCAAGGGAGCCCAGTGCTGGAAGCTGAGTGTGGAGAGGCTGAAGCAGAGCAAGGGAGGGAGGGCTGGGACTGCCAGGGGAGCAGCCTTGCTGAAAGGCCATGTCCAGCAGTTGTTTGTGTGTGTGGCTATCTGTGCCCCACCTCGTCTTCGTGGCCCTCCTCTGGACCTGNCTTGCAATGACAGGACAAGGGGCAATGGGTTTAAACTGGCAGAGGGGAGATTTAGACTGGATGTTAGGAGGAAGTTGTTTGCAGTGAGGGTGGTGAGACACTGGCACAGGTTGCCCAGGGAGGTTGTGGCTGCTCCCTCCCTGGAGGTGTTCAAGGCCAGGTTGGATGAGGCCTTGAGTGACCTGTACTAGTGGGAGGTGTCCCTGCCTATGGCTGGGGCTTGGAACTAGATGATCTTTGAGGTCCCTTCCAACCTTACCATTCTATGATTCTATGACATGAGAAGGGGGTTTCCTTGAGACTCAGCTGACAGGGAAGCTGGGAGGCAGAGCTCCAGCTCAAATGCTCACACTTACGTGTCTAAAGTTGGATATATGAAGGAGTGTCCTTATGTCCACGGATACCAACTCCTCCATCTGTTGTTGACTTAAGCAATTAGTGCAAGTATTCAGCACATTTTACTAATCAGCCATTTGCAGACTGATTCAGAGCCTCCTACAATCAATGTAAATCTTTCCTTGAAGTGTTTCTTAGTTCCTGAGTTTAGCTGCTGGCTTTTAAAACTGCTGGCCTTAGTAACCAAGTCATTGAGTGAATTAGTGGAAGACTTACTTCTAGAATTCAATTTCCCTGCTTTTAAGGGAGCTGAGTGGTTCTTCTGCCTACTTGGAGCACTTATTAAGAAAAGATTTGTCATTATATTGAAAAATTAATATGCCAAGTTAAGTCCACTTAACTTAATAATCATGGAAGGTGTTTTCAGAAGTGCTAGCATGCCTTCTGAATAAAAGTTCCATTAAGTTTCTGTACAGTTCAAAAAGCAGCAATGATACACACTTTTGAAACCTGCAGACAAAAGGTTCAGAGATTTTGATCTTAAAGTGCTCTTCATAATACCTGGAACCTCAACTAACCTGTAATTTCAGTGAACAACTAAATAACTTCTGTGCTTTACTTATAATTGGGGAATTAAAAAAAAGATTCCTGAGTATATTCATGTACAAGCTGTTCTCTAACAATGGTTTTGGTCTTTGTTTTTTTCTGAGAAAGCTTAAAAGAAAGCAGAAAATTTGAAAAGCTAATTAAAAAGAGGATGTTCAGGATAATAGATCTTCAGAAGGAAGGATATCTCCTCTGTACTTCTCTACAATATGCTTTTGTTTATAAGAATATTCTGAGCCTTGAGAAAAGTGTACAATGGCCCAAAGAATGGAAAATATGCTGAAAGAGGAGAGTTAGCATACAGATCCAACTTGTTACCTGAGAAAAGTCACCCACAGTTTGAAATTCTTCTTCTGTGAAGGTCACAGAGGCAAGAATGAAGATTTCCATGGCATGAATCATTAATAAAGGTACTTAAAGGGTGAATCCTGATATAGCTGAAGACTCTAACGCTTTGTAACTGTTCATTGCTCTGCAGAAAAAAAAAATCCATTTCAAAATCTCTCCTTTAATGATGTATGGTGAACATAACATTTCTCAGTAGCTGATTTCACAGTTAAATAATGGCATTCTCTTTAGAGCTTTCTGTACATGAGAGACTATGTGACAGTAAAGGTCTATGATATTCACTGTACACCTCTGCAGTAGTTAGGTACCCACTCATCTCTGCATCTTACTGATGCAGCCCTGCCTTGTGCACCTTTGTGCATTCCACATCTTCAGTACCTCTGCTTAACTCCCATCTTGAGTCACTTTTGTTGTTCTGTATTTTTTCCTTAGGTTTTATACTGTCTGCCCTTTTGACAGTTGCCATCCTTACTTCCAATGAGCTCTACAAGACTTAGGTACTCCTGCTCCTTCCCACTTTTCCCTTAAAACTTCTGCAAATCTTGTTAAAGTTTGGATTGGGAGATTTTGGTTGTGCTTTTGTCCTTTTTTTTTTTTATCTGTAGAAACAAAGTTTTATTTAGAGATTCCAGCAGCTGAAGGTCCAAAGGCCTAAATATTTTTTTGTTTCAACTTCTGGGTTATTAGACTGAAGAGACCCAAAGGATAACTTCTTCACTGTGCCTACAATTTTCTTTTCAGTTACCAACTATTTTGATTTAAAGCCTTGGTGAAGAGGCCTTCATGTTTCAGGCATGTTTTACCAAAAAGTTGTCACTGCTAAAATGTGGAACCTACTTCTCTCTTCTCAATTTGAATAGCTTTTTGCCTTTTGGAGTTGCCTTTTTTACTGCCTTCACTGCTAGATTGAACAGCTTGCCATTATCAAATTTCTATTGCCATATGGTTTCATATTTGCCTGTCATAAAGTCAGTACTTAAGCTTATAGATTCGTAGAATGGTTTGGGTTGGGAGAGATCTTTTTAGTTCCAACTGCCCTGCCATGGGTTTGGGACACCTTCCACTGGAACTGGTTGCNAAGGCCAGGCTGGATGAGGCTCTAGGCAGCCTGATCTAATGTGAGGTGTCCCTGTCCATGGCAGCGGGGTTGGAACCCTGTCCATGGCAGCGGGGTTGGAACTAGATGATCCTTGTGGTCCCTTCCAACCCTGACTGATTCTATGATTCCTTTAGGTGCTGGAAGGCCTCTATAAGGTCTCTGTGGAGCCTTCTTTTCTTCAGGCTGAACAAGTTCTTTTAGATAAACTAATACACTGAGAACCTGCCATAAAGTACTGGCACACTGTAGGGTGTAAATGAGGCAAGATTTGAAGGTAGAATTAACACCAGGGAATTAATACCAGGCAATGAGGTAGATGGAGAAAACAACATTTCAAGCATGCAGATCCTCCTGAGCAGAATCAGCAGCCTTGCAGCTAAATACAGATTGGGAAAAAATTTTAACCTGATGTGGTAATCAGACAATTTGGGAGGAAAAAAAAAAAAATAAAGTGAGTGCCCTGCATGATCACCTGCCCTGTGACCAAAGAAGCAGATAAAAATGTGAAGAATTCCTCTGAGCTAAAATAAGAGAGCAGAGCAAATTATCAGCTGTGGAACACTGATAAATGAGGTGGAGGTCAGCTGCAGTGGAAGATTATAATGTGCCATAAAGGCAGGATTTTATCAAGCCCCTGATTTCTGCTGCACGCAGCAGCTCTGAATTTTTCCTCTCAGACTCAGCTGTTGAAGGTATTTTGTGGTCTCTTTGAGGCTGTGGGCTACAAGGTCAGAGTTCTTTTGTGAAAAATGTTCTCCCACTGGGAACTGGGCTGTTAAATCAAAGCTATTACTTCCTGCTGCAAACCTTGCTTCACTCTAAGGTGTTTTGTGCAGGTCTCAAAATTATTCTTGTCAGTCTCAAGTTCTTTCTGCTTGGCTGGGGTTTGATGTATTTATTTATTTTTTTCCCAAACAGCCTTTATTTTAAACTGTGGATCCATGTCATTCCACTGATTTTATGCTGAAACATTTAAGGAGGAAATAATCTCTTTTTGTGCTTAGCTTATTTTCTTGCTACACATGCAAGGGCTGTGTTTGTCCTCTTAGCTGTAGTATTGCATTAAGTATGATTGTTTATTTGATTACTTAAGTGGAGTTTCTGCTTTCCAGGAACAACTCTCCCATTCTAAACTTTCAGCTTAGCATTTTACCTTGTTAAAACTGTACATTTTCCTGTGAATTCAAAGCTAGCCTTTTCCCCAGACTGTTATTTAAAAGCACTGTTGTTTCATAGCAGTTTTTCCTTTGAAATCATTCCTTTAAGTGGAGCATAAAATCAAAATCTGGAGGAAAATTGTTGCTCTTCAGGATGATGAAAACTAGTTTCCATAGCACTTGGTGCTGTCAGGCAGGAGGCACACATGATCTCATTGCTCTGCTTGATCTTGTTAGCTGACATTGTTCCATGTCTTATGAACCTGTGGGAAGGTAAACAACAGAAATGTATTGACTCAGAGCTGGATTATTTTTCAGTTTATTACAAGTCAGGGTTTTTCTTACATGCATTAATAGCTCACGTGACTTTGAAAGGCAGTGAACCACAGCTCGTCAGGTTTTTTTTTTCAGGTTTCCAGTCCATTATTAGAAAATTCAAAATTCACAGGTACACTAAAATTTATTATAAAAGTGGAAATCTGGGAGGCAAATTCACAGATTGCATAGATTTGGAATGGACTCTCNGAGAATCACCTCCTGTGCCCTGCTGCCCACACTGCTCTTGATGCATCTTGTCCAACCCTCCTGCAGGCAGCAGGGACACCTCCAACTAGATCAGGCTGCCCAGGACCACAGTAAGTCTCATCTTGAATGTCTCCAGGGATGGGACTCCAACCACATTCCTGGGCAACCTGTTCCAGTATTTTACCACTCTCACTGTGCAGAACCTCCTCCTGATGTCCAACCCAAATCTCCCCTAATCCAGTTTGAAACCTTTGCCACTCTTCCTACCGCCACAAGCCCTTCTGAACAGTCCCTCCCCAGCCTTTCTGTAGGTCCTCTTCAGATACTGAAAGGAAGCTCTAAGTTCTCTCTAGAGAACTTCTCTTCTCCAGGCTGAACAGCCCCAATTCACATGGAATGCAGGGATTAGAAAGTATTTCTTCTTCATTTTACATAGTACTAATATTGTCAACCTCCTGCTTTTCTAGATGTCCCAAGTCATGCTGCTACAAACCATTTCTGCTACTGTCAAAAGGAGGATACGAGAGCAGAATTTTTATTTTCCTGTGGATGCAATTCACACCACAAATATTATTTCTGCTCAGTGCAAATGTCCATGTGCAGAGTCACAAGCTATGTGCACCCTGATGCCTTAAAAATGGAGAATTTTAAACTTCACAGCACCCCTTTGTGTTTTAAACTAATCAGTACAGTATAGTACAGTTTCAGGGTCACAACTGAATGCACACAAAGGAAGTTTGCTAATGACACAAAACCAGGAGGAGCTGCTTGTCCAGGTCTCAAGGGTAAGAGGCCTTGCAAAGGATTCTCCACCTGGGATAGGGTGCTCCTGGTTGTAGGTACAACGTAGTGGATGAGAGGCTGGGGAGCAGCCCTGTGGAAAGAGTTCAGGGAGTCTAGGTTGAGGGCAAATTGAATATGAGCCAACAGTGTGCCCCAGGGTGCATCAAGCCCTGGTCAAGGGAGATGTTTGTCCAGCTATGCACTACACTGGTTCATGCTGCAGCTTTGGGCACGTCAGGGTATGGACAACAAACTATTAGAGTGTGTCCAGACCAAGATGGTGAAAGATGTCCAGGACAGCATCTAGGAGGAGCAGCTGAGGTCACTTGGTTTGTTCAGCTTGGAGAATGCTGAGCAGTGACTTCACCACAGTCTACGCCTTCCTCAGGGAGGGTGGTGGAGTGAGAGGTTTTCTGGGGAGCAGTGATAGGACATGAGGAAATGCAATGAAGCCACATCAGGGGAAGTTCAAATTGGACATTAGGAAAAGATTCTGCACTGAGAGGCTAGCCAGGCACTGAAACAGGCTCCTCAGTGAAGTGTCACAGCACCAAGCCTGACAGAGTTCAAAGAGCACCTAAAAGATGCTGTCATATCATTTAGGTAGTCCTGCAAGGAGTTGGACTCTTATGGGTCCCTTCCAATTGAGATATTCTGTGGTTCTGTATTGCCTGCCAGTGACCTGGCAGAAACAGCTGTAAATATGGAATGAACCACAGACATCCATATCTGTCAGCTCCCAACCTTGCCTCTGATCCACCAGCAATGGAGGCTGCTGATTCTCTGGCAAGGACTCTGTGGAAAGGTGTTTCAGCTTCTGAGAGTTGAGCCTCCACCCCTTCTTTATTTGCAGTCTGTAAAATGTCTTTCCAGGACATTCTTTAACCAACTGACTGCTCTCTGTGGCTTACTGTAAGGCACATTAGGACTTTCATTAGATTTCTGGATGCACTTTCACAGGCTGCATTGGTGAAGATGTCTCTACTGAGAGACTCCTACTTCAGTCTAGTCAACACGTGCCTAAATATTCCTATTTTCCTTTCCTCCAAGCTCCAGAAACAGACAGAAAATACCCAAAGCATGCCAGAGGGCCACATTACTTTCCTTTTCATGTGGTTTCCTCCTCTGCCATTGCCTCAGATATATTTGAGAGGACAAAACAGTCTTGATCCGTGTGGGACAGGTGCTTCAAACACGAAAAAAAGACCATTTCTTTGGCATCCTTTAGCCTCCTATTGTTTGTCCACCCATCTGTTACTGCTGTAGCACCACAAGCTGAGGAGTTCCACCAGCTCCTGCTCACCAGCTCACAGGTGGAGTTCATGGTGAAGCTGATAAGGTCTGTCAGATAACTGTGACCTTTCACAAGATATGCTGGATGCTGCCAGCTGTGCACTTAGGCTGATGGTGACATTACTCATGATGTATTGCATCTGTTGCAACCTTCTTGTATCTTCTTCTATCCATCTGCTCAAGGATAAGCTAATCTATTTCAACCAGTCGTAGTTACACATCACCACTATCTAGTCTTAGTGTATCACAGCTTTTCTTGGTGGTTTGTTCCTCTGCTATGCCACCATTTTTCTGGAACCCTTCTGGCAGTAACCTGCTTCAAGAGGAGAAAGGCAGGGGACAGGCAGCAGTACAGGCAGTTTCCCAGCACCTCGTGTCCTTTGGCAGGTGGTGCTTTCTGGTACCAGGGGATGGCAAACCATTTTGAATGCCCTCAGTCATAAGCAAAAATTAAGTATGATGACTTGAGTCATAGCATCATAGAAGTGTTCAGGTTGGAAAAGACCCAACCATTAGCCCAACTCTTTCAAGTTCACCACTAAACCGTATCGCTGAGCACCGCATCTAAACGACCTTTAAACACATCCAGGGATGCTGACTCAACCACCCGCCTGGGCAGCCTGTTCCAAGGCTTTGCCACTCTTTCAGTGAAAGTTTTCTCTAATGTCTGTCCTAAGCCTCACCTGGTGCAGCTTGAGGCCATTCCCTCTTCTTCTATCACCTGTGAGAAGAGACCAGCACCTACCTCTCTGTATTGTCCTTCCAGGTAGTTGCAAGGGACGATAAGGTCTCCCCTCAGCCTCCTCTTCCTCAAACTAAGCCCCAGTTCCCTCACCTGCTCTTCATAAGACTCATTCTCTAGGCCCTTGTTGTGGTAGGCCTAATCAGGCCAAAATAGGCTTATCCATATCCTGGCTTGCCCAGACATGTTTTTCTGCTCTCCCCTCTTCTGCTATGGGGAGAAGCAACTGCAGGAAAGAGGACAAAGAACCTGGAGCCACTGAGTTTAAGGACTCTGGCCTGCCCAGACATGTTCCCCTGCTCCCCCTCTTTCTGTGTTAGGGGAAGCAACCACAGGAAAGGAAAACCAAAGCCCTGGCTTCACCTAATATGGTCAAGCTTGGCAAACTGCCATCCTGATTGGCTAATCTATGTCCAAAGGCCCATTAGTCTCGGGCTGCATTGATAAAAGGGATGAGCAGGTAACACAACCTGCTCTCTGCTGTTGTATTCATGGTCCTGCTGCTGCTGCCTCACTGCATCCTGAGCTGTCTGGAAACTCCACTGCCTCAAGTTTACCAGGAACAGGCTCTAAATGGCTGCGTGCGATCGGCCTGTATATCCAGCGTGACATCGTGCCAAGCCTGCGCATGACATTGCTTCCTGCCTGCCCCTCTGCAAGGCTGCTGCTGAGCTGGGAATCTAGAGGAACCAGGTCAGAGACTGTGCCAGACTCCAGCTGCCTGAGAGCAGAGCCTGGGAAAACTGCAAAGCCTCTAACGGCTTTGAGACCACCGATAGCAACCCCTCCACCTGCTTTGGGTACTGTCTGATACTATTTTGTGAGCCTCTTGTAATCACTAATTGCCTTCTGCCATAAGCAGAAAGGAGCTTCCCACGTCCCATCTAGTGCCTAAGCAGGATAATGAACCGCAAGCGGTGTAGTGACCGCAAGAACCTTCTCTTCCAGTATGGTGCTTGCATTTGCTGGGTACCTCTTAAAGTGTCCCAGTTTTGCCTGTTCCCTGTGTGTGTAAGTATCCAAACTGTGCATTTCAAACCTTGTAAACAAGTTTTCTGGCCAGATTTAATGTTAATAAACAGTTTTCATAGTTATTAACAATCTTCCCCTGGGTATCAAAATGAATATTGATTATTAATCTTGCATCATTCATAACAGCCCTTCACCAGCTTGGTCACGGTGCCCCTGTGACCCAAGGGGACTTGGTCATACCAGGGACTGATGTTTCCTCTCAAGGGTCAGGATGCCTCCTTATTTATATGTACAAAATATTTTCATATCTCAGTATTTATAGTGGCTTTTCCACTCCAAAGTCCTTACAGACAGCATTTCTCCTTAGCACATAAAATCCTCATCAGTGTTTTGGAAATATAATACAAACCAGAATTTGTGTTTCCTGCCTTAGACAACTGCCTGATTAAAGGGGACTTTAAATGTCCAAATGCATCTTGTTTGCAACTGTATTGGACCCCTTGGCTCTGAGGAGAAGAGGCAAGAGCACCAGAATGCTACTCAGACACTTCCAGAGTCCTTCCTTCTCAAGTCAGTAAAAAACATCAGGTCTAATGCTTCAGCTGAAGTCATGTGCAGGTGACTACCAGTCTTGTGGCCAGACAAACCCTTCAGGCATGTCTGGATCCATGTTAATCTTCTTTCCTTCGTATGAGTCATTTGTGATAAGGAAATGCAGACAAGATTAAATTTCTATTAGAGGAAGGTATAACTGCTTGGAAAGCTGTTCTCCAAAAACAGTTAATTACACTTCACTGCCAGGCTGGGTGCATTAGAGCATGTTCTCCAGGGTCTGTACATTATTTAATTCATGATTTAAAGGGGGAATTAGCATTTAATGCTAGTGATGGTACCTGGAAAAATACTACAAGAGAGTATTATGATCTCAATAAATTGTTTTAAGAATTTGGTTGAAAGAATGCCAAGTAATGACAATAAAGATAAATATTTAGGGCAATGGCTTCAAACTAGAGAAGAGCAGATTTAGATTGGATATTAGGAAGAAGTTCTTTACTATGAGGGTGGCGGAACACTGGAACAGGTTGCCCAGGGAGGTGGTTGAGGCTCCATCCCTGAAGATATTCAAGGTGAGGCTCAACAGGGCTCTGGACAACCTGATCTAGTTGAGGATGTCCCTGCTGAGTGCAGAGGGGGTTGGATCAGATGACCTTTGGATGTCCCTCCCAGCCCAGCCCCTTCTATGATTCTATGATTCTATGACTCACTTCAGTATTTATATAGAAGGAATCTTTTGCATAAATGCAAGTGAGGAAGGAATGACCAAGCCACAGTGCTGAGCTGGGGCCGATAGGTGGATCACAGCTTGCACAAGACACTGACAAGAGATGCTGTGCTGGAATACCTAGAAAGGCTTATGTCTCAGACGCAGGTGTCCTGAGCAAGTCTTTGGAAGTGCTTTTCCTAGTTATGACTTCATCCAGGAAGCCAGAAGAGCACCAAACCATCTTTGGATCCAAATGGCTTCCTTCAAGAAAAAGTGTCTCTAGACACCTGTCATTAGCTTCTCCTGAACATGGTTTAGTCTCCTCAGCTTATCTAGAGGACCAAGATACTTCCATTCTTTCTTGAAGGAAGACATTTCTAGAGACAGGCATCAGTGGACTTTTGTTGTTAAGAGGCCTTCGACTTTTTACCTCCACAGGACCAGGTCTTTCAGATCCAGAGCTGTTTGTGTCAGCAGCTGAGAGGGTGAAAGTCAGGAGTGCCAAGCAGGATAACCACCAGTGAAACCTGTTATGAAAACACCAGAAAGGAGCCACCCTCCAAGATTAATACACTGGAGCTCAGTCTAAATTAGCAGCCTTCCTGAGTGATATCTCCATTGCTGACATCTGCTACCAGCAGTTCCCTCCACACCTTTAGCAAGTGTTTTGCCATTTCAGAAGCAGGAGGAGCTGCAGTACAAGTATAAATATGGAGAATCTCTGTTCTGGCTTGAAGATTCAAAAGAGATCCACCTAGCAGTTAAGGAAACTGTCAGAGGTGTGCTGTTTATGAGCACACTCCCTTCACACACTTCCCCACGGTGTTTGGATCCTTCTTGGAATTCCCTACCTTGTGATTCTGTGGTGGAAAAGGAAGTTAGGCAAGTCGCTATGTTATGTATGTAGCAGAGCTAAGAAGCCTGAGAGAAAGGAAGTAGAATGTAAACTAGCCTGGTGAACACCGCATGGATATGAAACCATCTGTCTTGATGTTGTGTGGGACATGCACTGTGCACATGCATGTGAGATGTATGCATAGACAGATAGAATCATAGGATGGTTTGGGTTGGAAGGAACATCCAAAGGTCATCTAGCCCAAGCCCCTTGCAGTTAGCAGACATCTCCGCTAGATCAGGTTGCTCAGAATCTTGTGAGCCTAACCTTGAATATTGCCAAGGACGGGGGCCTCAGCTACCTCCCTGGGCAACCTCTTGCAGTGTTCCACCACCTTCATGGTGGTGGAGGTGTTCGTAGAGGTATCTGTCAAATAACTTTGCTAGTGCAGGTTTCACCTCAGAAAGTGCAGCTTAATGCAAGACTGTAAGAGCCCATCCTTTTTGATCATATGATAATAAAATAGGTTTTCATTTCTTCTGATAAGAACATTACTTCTTGCTACTGCTTTTAGTAGAAGATCAGAAGTCACCTTAGATGTTGTGATTCCTGTGATGAACCTTTTCAACAAAAAGATTAGCTCCCAGGTCTTGACATCGCTGCTTGTAACTGGACCACTCCCCTTCTCTTCACCACCACTGGTTTCAGCAGAAGTATCTGAAGAGGAAGGGAGTGCTTCACAGTGTGAGAATGGGTGGTAGAACCTGGCCTGTAATCCTCCACTGTGAGGTTTCTGCTGAGCGGGAGGAAGAGCATCTATTTCAGAGTGACAGTATTACTGCTGTAGTCTCATATTAACAGCAGCAGCAGTATGTGAGTAAACTACAGGGTACACTGCAGTGCATGGCTAGACACAATGGAAAGAAGCAAAGCTCAGCCCATTTGGATGTCTTCCACAAAGAAGATCATCTAGGCAGACATGAATCAAGCTGCGGTGCTGACTGCGGGGCACGAAAACGAGACAGGGAACTCCTTGTGTCCTAGCGTGTTGCACATGCACCTAGCCATCTTCATCTCACTTCTGCAAACATCTATTCCTTTTAGTTGGTGACTGCTGTGTAACCATATTCCTTTCTCTTTGTGTCTTTCAGAATGTTCTCATTGTGGAGGTAAGTTGGGTGCTGATGTCATCTTGTACTTGGATAAAGTCACATGGCCGAGCCATGACCGCCTGCTCTGTTTCTAAAGCCTGCCCATGTTTACACTTCTCTAGCTGGGAGAGGATGAGGAGGGAGAGGGCTTGGTTTGCTTAATGACTTCTCAGTCTTTTTTGCAGTTGCATGATGGAACACGCTCCATTGCTGCTGCTCTAATTGACACTCTGCCCTGTGATACCCAGAACTCTTTGTTTCTGCCTCATTTGATTTGTTCCTTCTATGGTTTCACCAGCTCCTGTTCTGCAAGTCGTTCTGTTCCTTGGAGGGCAATGAATCAACAGCAATGGTGCCCTGCACTTCTCAGTTGCATGGCTTTGAAATGGTAGCATAGCCCTGCAGATGCTTTAGAGCTTCAGGGCTGTTCACACACTGCTTGAGAACCTCAGTCATTGCCTCAAGTCCCTGTGGCTCCTGCTTGTTAGCATTGCATCCTGCAGCCTCCCCTGGGGAGGGCCCAGCACAGATATGTCACTGATGGAAACCAACAGGGTGCCATTGTAGCAGAGGAGAATGTGTCACCTTGCTGGTGCTGCAGACTCTTTCCTAATTAATGTGGCTGATGCTCCTTTACAGTGTTGGAAAAGTGACTGGGATGGTTAGAGGGCACGACAGGTTCTGAGTGGCACTTCAGGCCCAGCTGCCTCTGTGGGAAGCAAGCTGGGCAGTGTAGTGAAGAAAACGTTATCAGTGGTGGAATGCCTTCTCTTGGCAAAGGTGGAAAAGAAGTTCAGCAGCCACAGAGGCAGCTGGGCACCAAAGAGCTACCAGGAGCTCACTGCAGCAGCAAAATGCAACAGGTCCACAGCAAATGTTGTTAGTGCTTTTGGACAGCTGGGGAGCAGAGACAAGGTGTTGCTAATGAGAAATCCACATCCACGGAGTCCAGAATCAGCAGCTGGTCTCCATGGCTTGGTCAGTTTTGTAGTCAGGTATCTGCTGATCTGATTCTGATGAGGTTGGGTGCAGCAGCTCTGGAGAGCACTCATCTGTGCTGGGCTTAATTAAATGACAGACAGGGCAGATTTAGCCCTGGCACAGGGAGATGCTGGCATACTGTAGATTTGAGCATGATCTGCTAAGTGTGATCCCTACAGCCTTGTAGAGCCCAGTAAAGTCATCTCCAGCCCTGTGCTACATCCCAGGTACTAGAAACACAGCTGTTTTCAAGAGGGAGTGGACAGTCCTCTTGACTGATTATTTCATGAGTAGAAAGTGCACATCTCAAAGAGTGGGAGCTCAACTATAACCTGGCTTTGGATGTGGCTCACAATACACTGGAAAAATAACAATTTGCACAAAGCGAGAAGGTGGAACTGCTCAGCCACTGTCCAGATTTCCTCTTTCCAACTTTTCTTTGTTCTTTACTTCTTCTCTTTGTCATTTTTTATAAGGATATTGTTGGAACTGGAAGGACTATGAAGGTTCTGCTTAATAATATAGAAAAATACAAACCAAAAATGATTAAAGTGGCAAGGTGAGTAAACCAATCACAAACTTAGTAATTAATTAGTCTGGCCCAACATATTTTCCAGTGGAGGGTCCCATTCCAAGATTTAGCTTTAATTCAGTGCTGCAGTGTTGTATGGGGAGCACTGCAGTCACTGCCTGAGTCACTAAGAGGAGGCTGGAGGAGAGGACAGGAAATGTTTTTGTATTCTGCAGTGGCAGTGACCCTTCAGCTCTTTCAGGACTGGCACTGATGGGCTCTGAAGGGAAGCACCTCCATCTCTTCCCTGCCATCAGGAGGAGGAGCTGAAGCAGCAGAGTGGTTCCCATGGCTCAGATGTTTCTGATGAAGGGAATAGTTTTTGTGCATGTTATTCAGGTAAATAGCTTGATCTGCATGGGGGTTTCTTTTGTTTTTAATTACAGTTTGTTGGTGAAAAGAACATCTCGGCCTGATGGCTACAGACCAGATTGTAAGTGTTGCTGTGAAAAGTTGCATGTGACAGTGTGGGAAGTCACCACTGTTCTACCACTTGCCTTCACATCACTCTCTGGACTGCCCTGTAAAATAGGAGTTTACAGTGGGGTTGTGGGAGGATTGGTGGACTTGTGGTTTGGGAAGCCTAGCCTGATGCTTTCTGCAGAGTACCAACTTTATAGGCAAGATATGAAAGGGTTTGATTTTATCCATGAAAGGTGAGTGGTTTGTCTTTTGTCTCTTGACAAAAGATAGAGAAGAGAAAATCCATTCCTTCCTTTTCCTTCCTCACTGCATCTCTTTGGAGGAGCTGCAGGATTCCCTCTGGACATGAAAGGTGTGTTATTGTGACCCAGATATTCACAAACTTTACATATTTATAACAATAAATATTTTTATTATTTTTAAAAATAATTATTGTTTAAGGGATAAACAGCTATCATTCAATCCCATTCCCCAAAAGGCAAAAGATAAGCTGGCCTTCTTCAGCTTCCTCCTCCTGCTCTGCTTCTCTCTGAATGATTGGTGCTGGTACTGTGCTATGATGAAGCCAGAAATGGAGCTATCCCTGCTCTTGTCATTTTAGACTTGTTAGAATAGGTGATGTAATAAGAGGCCTGTGGCTAAATACAGCAAAGAGTACATCCATCTAGAAGACATGGACCAGTATTTCCTGCTGAGAAAAGTTCTGCTCAGCTGAGCTGGGGAGGAGGGTAGGAAGAATAGGGAGGTATCAGGAGACAGCATGAAGGGTCTTGGTTTGGGATGTGGGAGAGGGGAAAACTTCCTGAAGCAAAAGTGACTCACTGTTGAGTCACTGTGGCTTTAGCCCAACAGTCTCAACTGTGACCCAAACATTTTGTGGTACAACTATTCATACAGTAGCATTTTCAACATGTAGAATGTGATCCAGTAAATTAAAGTGTAAGTTTGACTGAATGCACTAATGTCAAACTTAGAAAAAACACAATAACATGACTTCACAAAGGGTAGTTTAATATATATATAATAATATATAATTATTATGTAATTGTTCTTATATATAATAATTATATAATTAATATGTATACTGACTTTCAGAGTGAAACAGGTTTTACCCTGCTGTATTCAAACTGTGATAAATTCTGTAAAACATCAGAGAGCACTCTGATAAATCACTGACCATTTGCTCACTTAAATCCAGGAATCACAGAATTGTCAGGGTTGGAAGTGACTTCAAAAATCATCTAGTTCTAATTCCCCTGCCATGGGCAGGGACCCCTCACACTGGATCAGGCTGCTCAGAGCCACATCCAGCCTGGCCTTAAAAGCCTCCAGGGATGGGACCTCCACCACTTCCCTCCAGTGTCTCACCACCCTCCTGGTGAAGAGCTTCTTCCTAACATTCAATCTGAATCTCCCCACTTCTAGTTTTGCTCCATTCCCCCCAGTCCTATTACTACCTGACACCCTAAAAAGTCCCTCCTCAGCTTTCTTGTAGCCCCCTTCAGATACTGGAAGGCCACAATAAGTGGCACTCCAAAGTGTCTATTACCCACAGTTTTTAAAAGCTGACTGAATTCATTACTTGAATACCTGTAATTTTTTTTATGCTGGCCTATTTTTTGTGTCCATAAGGTTGTGTTTTTCTCTAGTTACTTAGTGAACAGTTTGGAAAGAGTCTGACTTGGTTTATGTAATGCTGATGCTGCACAGATGTTCACACTCGGTAAGACACAAACCTCTGCTTAGCCTGAAGTGTGTGAGTTGTATCATCCAGCTACACCACATGTACTTACCTTGTTAAGCATCTGCATGAGTCTCCATAAGGTTGGGGCTTTAATTTAGGGAGTATCTGATGTGCTTTGGCAGCACAATGTGCAAAATGTTCTTTGCTGTTCTCAGAGGAAAATGAATAAATCTCTGAAGGGTACTAATGCATTACAATTGTACTTTTTCTCATTGTGACTGTGACACCAGGCAGTTGTCATCACATACCTATGCCAATGGAGCTTCCAAGTGTAGGCAGAGCTTTTCAGCTCCAATTTTGGCTTCCTTATGCACTGTGCCTGTTGCACCACAGGTCTCCTGCTCCCCAGTGATTATTCACATGCCTGTCACAAGCAGCCTATGAGCAGGAACCAGTTACAGGGCTACTGCTGACCTTGATGGCTGAGAGTCAAAAGTAACATAACCTCAACTGACTTTATAGATCTATAGTTTGCTTGTCAGAGATCCAAAACCTGAATTTGAGGGCTATATAATTGGCACTGACCTTGCCACTGCTGATGGTGTTTGTTATTTCTCTCAATACAGATTATGGATTTGAAATTCCAGATTTGTTTGTGGTAGGTTATGCCTTAGACTACAACGAGCACTTCAGAGACCTAAACGTAAGTTTCTCTCACAGAGATAGTTGAAAAAAATCCCTCATTGACTTTTCTGAGATGTTTTACATACTCCATAATTTGCTTCTTCTCTGGGCCCTTAAAGTCGTGGTTGGGATCTTTCCAGTGAGTGTAGAACTTCCTGAAGCATGGCACAGCAGGCCATGGTTTAATGGCCATGCTGGTGTTAGGCTGATGGTTGGACTCAGTGATCTTAGAGGTCTTTTTTCAGCCAAAACAATTCTGTGATTCTATGATTCCTGCAAAACCTTAAATAATCCAAAGGAGACACTGCTCAGTGCTGTCAATGATTCACTTCCCAGACTCTTCTCCTGAAGAGCAGAAGTCTGTATCATAGAATCATAGAATGGTAGGGTTGGAAGGGACCTCTGCAGATTGAGTCCAACTCACCTGCCAAAGCAACATCACCTAGGACAGATCACACAGGAACACATCCAGATGGGCTTTGAAAGTCTCCAGAGAAGGAGACGCTGGAACTTCTTTGGGCAGCCTGCTCCAGGGCTCTGTCACCGTCACAGTAAAGCAGTGTCTCCTTATGTTGAGCTGAAACTTCCTGTGTTCCACTTTGTGTCCATAGTGTGGACTGCTATGCTTCCATCTTCTGTGACCCTAGGACTTCACAGCTCCCTATTCCCAGTATGTGCAGAGGCAGCAGTAAGAAGTGGAACACAGCTACAGTCCAGACACGTCTGGACTTCTGCTGCTGTGTTGCTTGTCCCTTTTCTCAGCAAGATAATGATGGAAGGAAGGTGCAAGCCTTGCTTTTGCTTCCTGTGGAACTTCCAGGGGTGCACCTCAAAGCTGGGAATTGCAAGTGGGAAAACTTGTTGTAGCTGGGAATTGAATTCAGTTGCAGGTCTCTGGACAGGAAGGGCTCATTCCAAGATCACTGCTTTGGTCAAGCAAAAGTCTTTCGTCTAACAGTTCCTTACTAATTAATAATGTCATCAACTGTGCTGCTGCAATCAGTGTTCTCTTTTCTTTCAGCACATATGTGTTATCAACGATCATGGCAAAGCAAAATACAGAGTCTGAGGCAGGAACCTCCTCACCTGAAGATCTGCAAGCTCAATGAAGCAGAGATTTGACTACACTCCCTCAAGCATCTCCCAGATGAACGGATCAAGTGACTTCTGTTTCCTTTGGCTTTGTGTAATAAGGAGTTTACTCTAGAGATAGTGCTTAATATTTACAGAAGTGAGAGCTTTCATCTAAAATGTGAAGTAGAGGGCTTTCAAAGTCACTACCTTTTTAAAGTAGTAAAATTACAACCTAAGATGCCTTTTTTACTAATAATATAGTTGCCTCGAGTCTCACTGTGAATGCTTAGACCATCATTCCACCCACTGCAGTCCAAGTGCTTTGCTGTTGCATAAGATCACTCAAAAGTGCCAGTCTGGAGACTGTTTTACAGAATTTTATTGACTTCAGCATCCCTTTAGGCTTGGTTAGACATGCTGCTGCCAAGGCAAAAGCATTATTTGGACTTATCCCAGGGCCACAGAATGTTAGGGGTTAGAAGGGACCTCCAGAGATCATCATATCCAACCCTCCTGCCAAAGCAGGATCACCTAGAGCAAGCCAGACAGGAACATGCCCAGGCTGGCTTTGAAAGTCTCCAGAGAAGGAGACTCCACAACCTCTCTGGGCAGCCTGCTCCAGTGCTGTGTCACTCTCACAGTAAAGAACTTTCTCCTCATGTTGAGGTGGAATGTGCTGTGTTCTATCTTATGTCCATTATTCCTTGTTCTGTTAGTAGGTGCCACTGAAAAGAGCCTTTTGACACCCACCCTTCAGATATTTATAGACAACATAATTCCACAATTCACAAGTTTCAGCTGGTGATGATATGATATAGGATGGTACGTTTCTAGCAGGCTAGTTCTGCCTCTTCCAAACAGAAGCTTTGCCTTTCAGAACGTGCTGAATTAGAGCACTGGCACAAAATAAACCTTTACAAGATGCTGTTGATCTGAAATCGAAGTTGTCATGGTCTTGGTATGCCAGATCTAACCTGTTTAATGTGCTGAATTTTAATCAAGAAAGAATAATGCCAGACAGGTTTCGATTTCTGTGTGCTAGCCTCTTAATTTTATAGGGCACAAACAAGTTAAAAAAATTAACATTGTGTTCTCTTATGCAGGTATTCTTAATTAACCCTCATTAAGCATAAAATTTCAATGCTAGTTAGACAATTACTCATTTATGATTTGATTTGTGTAGCTTGTCTAAATTGAGACATTTCGTAACCGTTTATCACCTTTAAGAATCCAGATCTGACCGTGCTGGAGAAGACTTGGATAAAGAAAGGAGGAAAAGGTAGAGGAAGACATAGGAAAGCAGTTACTGCATGAGTGTGAAGGTTGTAGAGATGCCCTCCTTCCCTTAGACATGGTGTCTGAAGCAGCTTGCTCATCTATGCACTGTACTAAGTGTAGAAAACTGAATTCAGTGCTGGATGTGACTGTTGCCAGTGACTTCCCAAGGGAAGCCGATGCACAGCACGCAGCTGCCTGTCCATGGCTTTGCTCTGAACTGGAAGAGGCAGATTGTTACTAGCTTTGGGTTGCTTCAAACTAATAAACACTAGGACACTTGCTATGTGGCATGGTTGTGGATTTTCCTGCTTCAGCAGATTGTGCATATCCTGGAAAAGCTCTTCAAAAGTACACATTTAAACTGGTAATCTAAACATACCTCAGGTATGTATCCTGTGGCTCAGAAGCTGTTGCTGTTTTGGATAAAATCCACGAGGTGAATAGGATGAAGATGATCAACTAATTATTGTGATTGCTAGAAAAGTGCTTTAGCCCTCTCTTCTTTACTCTTTGAACCTCTGTTTTTAAAGAGTTCTGTTATCATAGAATTGTTCTGGTTGGAAAAGACGTGCAAGAGCCCAAACATCATCCCAGCACCACCACGGCCATTAAACCATGTCCCAAAGTGCCATGTCCACAGGTTTCTTGAACATCTCCAGGGATGGTGAATCCACCACCTCCTTGGGCAGCCTGTTCCAGTGCCTGACCACTCCTGCAGGAAAGAAATTTTCATAATCTCCAACCTAAACCTCCCCTGGCACACCTTCAGGCCATTCCCTCTCATCCTACCACCTGATACTAGGGAGAAGAGACTGACCCTCATCTCACTCCAACCTCCTTTCAGAGAATTGTAGAGAGCAATGAGGTCTCCTCTCAGCCTTCTCTTTCCCAGACCTTGTTGAAAAGCAAATAAATGTGTTGTAGAGAGGAAAGCAGATCCATACAGCCCCTGGAAGAAGCTGACAAAAAGGGTTTAATCTCCTTTTCTTTCAGGCAACTGTTAAGGTTGTTCTTCATTCCTCTGTTTTCTATGGATTTAGCAGTATTTGCATGTTGCCTAGGCAGAAATACTTAGGCTTAGGTTTAGTTCAAGGCATCCATTAGGTTATTTTCCCTTTTTTCCCTCTCTCCTTAAAAATTCAAATTCCATTTTGCCTTGCAATGATGATCACCCTTCAGCAAGAACAACAAAACATGACTTGCAGCAAGTGAATGGATGTGAAAGCAGCAAGTACTGTAGACGCACAAAACTCAGACTGTCTTCAAGTTGTTTCATTGGAAGATTCAGACTATTAAAATCTAAATACACCAGGTTTATACAAATGAGAAGAACTGGAATTTGTCTTTGGATTGATTTCATTTCCTCCTGCCATCATGTGAAAAAGCACCATGTAGATTTCAATAGTGACTTTGCACCTGCAGTCGTACTGTGACTCAGAGATGGTTTTCTCTTTTCTTGTATTTGAATTTTGTGCTCTTACATAGCTGAGCATGTCCAGATCCCTCAGTTGCCATTCATGTTACCAGGTAGCCCGGCAAGAGCTAGAAGGATCTTTGCCCCTTTGTAAAACTACCACCTTTGGGAATGGTTTTCCCTTCTCTTCCCTTTTTTTAATGTTTTCCAAACCCTCTGATAGTCTGTGTGTAAAAATGCGAGGTGAATGCAGTATCTAAATGCACTGTGAAAGGCAGCTTAAACTCTTTGTCTCCTTAGCCTGGAGGGAGAATGTACACCTCACATGTAAGGTCATGCTACTGAAATTGAGTCTTCCAAAAGATACCTCTGGCTGCACTCACCAGAGACCTGAAGAAGAGGAGTCAAATGCTTTCTGTGCTTGTTTCAGTGGTCCCCATTTGAAACCTTGTAGGTGAGAGAAGCAGCCTCATCCATCCTCATGGGTACTTCACCCATCCTCTCAACAAAATGAAAATAAAGGGGAGGGAAAACAAAGCTTCCATGCTAATTTCATGCACCTTGCACATTACTCAGTCAATGCTATGTGCCCTGCTCTGGGAACTCAGCCACATCCTGGACTGCATCAAAAGCAGCATGGCCTGCAGGTCAAGAGAGGTGATTCTGTTACTCTGCTTTGCTCTGGTGAGACCCCACCTGGAGTACTGTGTGCAGCTATGGGGCCACCAACATAAGAAGGACCTGGATCTCTTGCAGAGGGTCCAGAGGAGGCCATGAAGATGATCAGAGGGGTGGAGCACCTCTCCTCCTCAGGACAGGCTGAGAGAATTGGGTCTGCTCAGCCTGGAGAAGAGAAGGCTCCACAGAGACCTCACAGCAGTCTTCCAGTACCTGAATGGGTGTAGAGGAAAGTGGGAGAGGGACTTTGTATAAGGGCTTGTAGTGATAGGACAAGGGGCAATGATTTTAAACTAGAGCAGGGTAGATTTAGGTTGGGTTTTAGGAAGAAGTTCTTTATTATGATGGTGGTGAGACACTGGGACAGGTTTCCCAGAGAAGTTGTGGATGCCTCATCCCTGGAAGCTGGATAAGGCTTTGAGCTACAAGGTCTAGTGGGAGGCTTTGAGCTACCAGGTCTTGTAGAAGGTGTCCCTGCTCATGGCAAGGGGGTAGTAACTAGATGACCTTTAAGGTCCCTTCCAACTCGAGCTGTTCTCTCTTTCTATGACACAGCCATCCCAGTGCTTGGACCAACAGTGTAGCACTAGGGAGGGACTCCTCTGCTCCAGGGAGGCTCAGACCAGCCAGGACACTGCAACCACACAGGGCCAGCTGGAAAAGATTGATCACAAGCCATAAACTCTACTATGGGATTATTTTGTGGTGTTAAGAGGATAACTGTTTGTTAAGACAGAGCAGTTTTCTGCACTTACCATAGAGGATGAGAGGGAAAGCTAACTGAAACAGAGCAGGGAGTGCTAACATATTGAAGAAAGGTTGTCATTTATTTTGCAGAAAACATGGAGAAGACCCGAGGAAAAAGGAGACACCAGTTCTGGGTGAGGTTCTGTAAGGCCCTTGAAGGTTGTCAGCTGTAGTTTGGATACTTCTTTGTGCTGGCTGGCTGTCCATAAAATAGTGTTAGGTTCCTTTGTACCTTCCCAGGAACACGTGTGTGTATCCGCGGCTGAACCTTTTGCTGCTGCCAGCGGTTGTTTTGGAACACAAAGAGGGTTCCAAACCTGCAGAAGCTTAGACTCAATTAGTTAAATACTTGCTGTCATGCCCTGTTCCTTCTGCTGCTGTGTGGAGCAATGAGCTACTGACAAACTACTGGAGTCTGCAGCACGGCAATTTATTTGTGACGCTAAGGGAGAAAAAGGTTTGGATGCCATTCAAAGCATGACCTTTAGGTTTGTTTCAGGAGCAGCACAAAAGATTCCGCCCCCCCCC
>WBNM01027495.1:0-93922 GCA_013399055.1 Ramphastos sulfuratus | reverse complement strand
TTTTTCCCCATAGCAGAAAGAGACAAAGATGACTTTCTGTGTTGTTATCTAGCAGTTTCTCCTAGTCCTGTGTGACTAGGCCTCCGATAATAGCAAACGAATCTCATTTCTAATTATAGTGTAAGATCACAGAATCACAGAATGTCAGGGGCTGGATGGGACCTCAAGAGATCATCCAGTCCAATTCCCCTGCCACAGCAGGATCACCTAGACCAGATCACACAGGAATGCTTCCAGATGGGTTTTGAATATCTCCAGAGAAGGAGACTCCACAACCCCCCTGGGCAGCCTGTTCCAGGGTTCTGTCACCTTCACAGGGAAAAAAAAATCCTCCTCATGTTTCTGTGGAACTTCCTATTCCTTAACTTCCACCCATTGCCTCTTGTCCTGTCACTGGGCAAGATCATGCTCAAAAATCCATTGATCCTACTGTTAGCAAGGCTTGGTACATTTGTCAGCACTGTGAAGTCATGAGGTTACATAAGGGACAACTCTGGTGCTGGAAGATATATGTTCTGCCTTTGCAGCGATTCAATTTGCATAGAAAAACATTGGGATTTAGCTAAGATGTTTTGGCAGCAATGCCAGAAAGCAGAATTATCTTGAAGCACATTTTCTCAGTAATTTTCCATTTTCCCAAACCATGAGAAGTTCTGATCTCTTTTCTTCAGATTGCTTTTCTCCAGCTACACCCTATTTTTACGTTGTGTTCTGTCCTGCCGCCCTCTAACCAATTTCCTGCCAGTCCTGCAGGTTTTCATGACACTCACAAACTTCTCTTGTTTTTCAGGAAAGATAGGCCCTTGTTCAGAAGCCTTCAGGGGCAAGTTTTTGAAGGTGATTAAGCATCCAAGAACATTTTATGGGATTTCATGGATTCATAGAATGGTTTGGGTTGGAAGGGACCTTAAAGATCATCTACTTCCAACCCCCCTGCCATGGGCAGAAACACCTCCCACTAGACCAGGTTGCTCATCAATGTTGCCTCATGCAACCTGGCCTTGAACACCTCCAGGGAGGAGGCATCCATGACCTCCCTGTGCAACCTGTGTCAGTGTCTCACCACCCTCCCTGTGAAGAATTTCTTCCTAATGTAAAGTCTAAATCTCCCCTCATCCAGCTTAAATCCATTCCCTCTCATCCTATCACTACAAGCCCTTGTAAGAAGTCCCTCCCCAGCTTTTTTGTATGCCCTCTTCAGGTACTGGAAGGCTGCTATGAGGCCTCCTAGGAGCCTTCTCCAGGCTGAACAGCCCCAACTCTCTCAGCCTGTCCACGTAAGGGAGGTGCTCCAGCCCTCTTACCATCTTTGTGCCCTCCTCTGGACCTGCTCCAGCAGCTCAATGTCCTTCTTATGCTGCTCGTGTGAGTGCTTAGCTGCATTCTCTACCTTCAAAAAAGGTTTCTTTCCTAATCTGGATAGAAGGGGAAAACATCCAGCAACATAACTTGGAATGAAAACAGGAGGTACCAGAATAAAAAGGAGGGGTGAGTACAATTGTGTCATTCTTTGATGTGGGCATGAATATCTCTTTGTCTTCCTGAATCATACAAGTGTCGTTTAATTGATTTATTTGTTTGGGTTGTCATGAGAATTACTGTAGTAGTGTTTCTGCTTTTTGTTAGGAAATTTGGAACGAGGTGAGTGCTCAAAATTTAGATTTTGGAAAGATTAGCTGAAGCTAAACACTAGCACAGAGAGACAAAAATTAGACCAGATACAAAGGAGTATTCAACAGTAGCACGAGCAGCAGGAAGAGTCAAGGAGGCTAAAAAAACTAAGTGTCATTAAGAACTTTAGAGCATTGGTTGGAATGGGTCCAGCATTGAGTGTACAGGAAGAATATTCAAATGGGTTAAAGATGACCTGCTGAATGAATGCAGAAATGGAAAGCTTTCTGCTGAGAGCCAGTTTGGTCCTGGGCCCATTTGTGCCATATGGGAAAGAAAACCACAATAAACTGAGGCTGTTTATCTTCCTGCAGAAGGCTTTTCACATAACAACATGATATTATTAACTGCATTTAAGCTCTTTACTACAAACACTCAATTTAAGCTTCCAGAACTGTTTTGCACAAGGCACTCTTAGCTCTGTGAGGTCAATCTGAATCTCTCTGTGTCTTAAACTGAATCAGCTACATTAGATACCTGTGTTACTCCACCTGAACAGATCTCAGCATTGTTCCCAACAGTCTTGCTGTCTTATTTTCTGAGGTTTTTAGGTCTTCCTATGTAAAATAGGGCTTGTACTCTACTCCTTAGTTCTTTATTTCCACTTCTCCCAGATCTTCTTAGTCCATGTTGGGCAGAAATCAATTAGCAAGTTCAGCAACTGCTGGGAGCAAGACAAAGGATGATCTGGAGACACAGAACAAACACCGGTGAGGTCACAACCCTTAGAGAAAACAAACCTCATGAACCTCTGAGACACTCTGTTGGGTGGTGGTTGCTGGGCTTTCATGGGAAATTTCAAGAAAAGTGGAGCATACTTCATCTAAGGGGAAAAAAAGTCTCTAGTTTGTGTCCAAAAGTATCAGGGTGAAGAAGCTAACTTGCTTGCAAGGCATGGAAAGAGGATGCTGTGTGCCACCATCATTGCCCAGCATGGTTTCATATGCTCCCTGAGCCTAGGCAGCAGCTGTGGCTGGAGGAGGAATCTGGCCTGGGACACAAATGAGCACAGCAAACTTTGCTGCAGTATTTCTAGCTGCAGTACTCAGACAAGGGCAGAAGGGAGCTTATCCAGGTCAGGTCTGGCACACAAACAATTCTGTCAGGCCTCGGCCTTATCTTGCAGCATCTTAGCCAAAATATGTCTCAAAATATGTTGACATTTTCTTCACGCAGATCACAAGCTGGAGTCCAAAGCTAGCAAGTATTTTCCTGATTATGTTCCATTTATTTATAGAGAAAGATTCAAATATGAGAACACATTTCCTGAGCAGAGGGGAAGAGGCAAGTCAAGACGCACCGTGGCACTGCCCTGGGCCCATCCGAAGCCTTCCATCGGGCACAGATTTGCTGGGCTTATTTTCCATCCCTCGAGCTGTGTTTAGACTGTTCAACTTCAGCAGCCTCTGAAACATCTAAATAGTTTTATGCAGAAGGACAGCAGTGTTTTGTGAAGCCAGAATAGGTTGTGGATAGAACTACTCCAGAAGAAGGAGGACTGCACCTTCTCTGTACTCGGTCAGCAAACTAACACCGTAGCCTGCAAGCCCCAGTGAAACAAGGGCCAGCTGAACAGGGCTGCTCACACACCCCAGGTTAAGCCTCTGCCAAGTCTGAGCAAGACCAGAGCCACAGATTTTAGTTAGTACAGCTCTATGGTTGTGTCTTGGCTTTGCTGGGACAGAATCCCAGGCTAGTGATGGGCTGCAGGCCATCAGCAGCTGTGAGTCAGCCAGGACAGGTGAGCTGAGCTGGCTACAGGTGTGTCCCAGACCATAAACAGCACAGTCATTATACAGGCAGAAGTTCACTGAGGGTAGGAGCTCCTCCTCCTTGTCTCCATCCCTTGAGGGCCTTGCTTACCAGTCTGCTCCTGAGGACTGGTTTCTTGGTTATCACAATGGCTCTACATTTTCTGGGCTAAGTGTAACTTTAGATTTGCATTGGTATGACTTTAGTTGCTTTATTAAATCCTTTCTCATCTTGACCTGTGGCTCTTCCTTCCTTTTCCTGATCCTCTTTCCTGGCTGGAGAGGTGTCATTGGGTGATGGAAAAACTGCCTTGGATAGGGGTTAAACTTAGACAGCATGAAGCCAGTATAATTTTCAGTGTGGCTGTTATTCCAAATGGTCTTTAGCCTCTCTGAGTATAATGGCATCACCCTAAGAATAGGAGTAGGAATGCTTGTACTATTGCTAAGCATAAGAAATTTTTAAAAATGATACAACCCTTAATAGATCACTAAATAGGAGAGAAATGGAGTTGTGCAGTTTGTGATAAGGTTCACCAAATTTTCATCTGCCTATGTCTTCTGGGAGTTATGGCTGTTGAGGAAAATCCCATAGCCTGAGGAAAAAAAGGCATGCCATGGCTTTTCCCAGCCATCCTTAAGCAGACTGTCCAAAATTCATCATAAAAACTTAAAGTCTCATTTCTAGTAAGAAAAAAAAAAGGGGAGGAAGGAAAGGAAAGTATAAGCTCTTCTTTATGATGTGTAACACTCAGAATGGAGCACAGCTGTTCTTTACTCTTGTCAGTAGTTCACCTGCTCATAAATTCTAGCATTTCTGTCCTTGAGGCTACTCAAGTCCAAACCTTGCCTTCCTAAAGCCATGGTTTCATCCAAGTCATAACATGGTCATTACCCTGACACAGCAAGCAGAACCTATCATAGAATCAAAGAATTGTCAGGGCTCGAAGAGACTTAAAGGATCATCCAGTTCCAACCCTCCTGCCATGGGCAGGGACACCTCACACTAGATCAGGTTGCTCAGAGCCACATTCAGCCTGGCCTTAAAAACTTCCAGGGATAGGACCTCCACCAGCTCCCTGAGCAACCTGTTCCAGTGTCTCAGCACCCTCATGGTGAAGAACTTCTTCCTAACATCCAGTCTGAATTTACCCACTTCTAGTTTTACTCCATTCCCCCCAGTCCTATCACTACCTGACACTAAAAAGTCCTTGCTCAGCTTTCCTGTAGCCCCCTTCAGATACTGGAAGGCCACAATAAGGTCACCTTGGAGCCTTCTCTTCTCCAGACTGAACAGCCACAACTCTCTCAGTCTGTCTCCATAGCAGAGCAGCTCCAGCCCTCTGATCATTCTTGTGGCCCTTCTCTGGACATGTTCAGGCATGTCTAGATCTTTCTTGTAACAGGGGTTCCAGAACTGAATGCAGTACTCTGCATCTTCCACCTCTGCATCTTCCACATGAATTTGCCAAGAGAAACCTGTCTCCAGCCAAAGCACCAAATCCTGTAAAATTATTATGTTATGTATTGCAGGAGCAGCCACAACATACTGGGTGGCAGCCAGCCTATGGGGTATCAGAATGGGGACAGTGGTGTTTTACCCTGCCAGTTTTGGAAGGGCTGGGCTGGGAGGATGGAAGGAGGTTGGGAGGATGGGAAGGACTGTCATAGTCTCTGGCTTACCCGGTGGCCTGAGTGTACCTTCGGAATGGTGCTCCCTCAGGCCTTGGAGGTTCCAGTGGCAGAGGAGAGATGGTGATGCAGCTACCAGTGTCAGCTCCAGCATCCTGCTGAGATCTGCTATTCTCCAAGCCCAGCTCTCAGTGTTAGAGCAGATGGGACCTCAGTTTAAAACTTCAAAGACGTAGGAGGTAGCTTCTCAACAAGAACAAGCTCTAAATAAAAAATGTCATTAACATCTTCAAGCATCCCTGCCCTTCTCCTGAAGGTTTGTGCTGCCCTTCCTGACTGCCAGCACCACCTTGACTCAGCTTCTTTCCAGAACCAGTTTTCCTCTGCTGGCTCTCACTCTTGTCCCCCACACTGCTTTATAAATGTGCATTTCACAGTCCAAAAATATCATTCCTGACTTCCCATTCCCTTGCCAGCCCATGGCTCCAACCAAAGTAATTGTGTGGGTGGGAAGTTATTCTGAAAATCGAGGAGGTAGCTGATTTCTATGTTTAGGTATAATCAAAATGATGCTACCAAGAGATGTGAAACACTAAGGCAACAAGGCCTGGCTAATATCTTCTGCTGCTGTTGACAGGAGCTGCCATGTTCACTCCTTCAGATGGTTTTGATATATAGGGAAATGTAGTGTCCCAGTAGATGTACTGTATTCATCCATAACATAACTGATAGCCAACAGATAAAGAGCTGCAGGCTGGCAAAAACTGCTTTAAGAATGTAGAAGTTGGAGGGATTTGGGCTTTTTAAAAAACTTTCCTCTGCCTCGACACACTTTGCAAAAGCTCTTTGCCAGCATATTTTCAGAAATCTCCTAATTAGTCATTCCAGGAAAACAAGCATTGATGATTTGATCTTTTGTCTATAGGTTCACCTAAGGTGACAAGTCCTGGGAAGTTGCCATCACTCTTCTGAGTTGATTGAGCACAAAGTCACCAAGCCACAATTGCTCTAAAAATTAGTTTTAAAATATGCAATTAAGCATTCATATGTTACTGTCTGCATTAATTGCTTCCTGAGAGGCAAAAAGTAGTTCTAATTTATGTGCAATAGTTGTCAGGAGAAACATGGACATAGTAAACCATCTCAAAATAAAAATGAGTGGGTTTGGTCTCAGCTAAAAGCTACTTTTCTATTTCTCCTGTTCTCAGTGATTTTCCAGAGCTCTGTCAGAATCTTTGTTCAACGTTTTAAGTCAGTCACAGGATTCCAACTTGATTGTCTATGGAGTGCACTTCATTAGCTCTACTTTACTGATCTTAGAATTTCTGGTTAAGGGAGCCTGGTTTTCATAGAATCATAGAATTGCTTTGATTATAAAAGACCTCTAAGCAATCATTGAGTTCAACTGTCAACCTAAGACCACCATGGCCATTAAACCATGTCCCAAAGTCTGCTCCTTCCAACCAGTATATTTCAAAGGTGGTATTCATATAGTTCATCCCAGTTAAATTCCTTTTTGCCTTTTTGCTCTTCTTTTTGCTTTCCATAGCAGGTTCACTCCCCTTATTTCTTCCAATACATATTGTGTGTGTTGATCACACATCACTGTGCTCCCATTTAAATGCTGAATTATTTCAGCAACCGGGAAATTGTTTCCTCTTGCTCTAGTGATGTTTTAGGGCACAAGAAACCAGCCTTAAAGAGAGAACAACTGGCTTGAGAGAAGTATTATTCATTGTTTCAGCCCTTCTGGATGTAGCAATAGCNCTGACATTCTGTGATTCTGTTATAAAATACATGCTGGGCCTCATCGTGATTGCTTGGCCCTCATCTTGGTTGCCTGGGCCTCATCTTAGTTGCTGGGCCTCCTCTTGATTGCCTGGGCCTCCTCTTGGTTGCTGGCCCAGCTTCCTGTGGCAGTTCCAGAGCTTGCTGCTCTGCCTTTCTGAGCGCCTTGCAGCCAGCAGTTACCTCAGCAGCCCCGGGTTTGAGTTCCCCAGCTCTGCCCTGGGCAGTGCCTGCACAAGCCTCACGCGGTGCCCAGATGCCATGGCCCTCACCTCGTTCCCACCCTTGGTACTTGTTTCACACCCAGCTGCAGCAGAAAGCACAACTGCAGCCTGGTGCCTTGTGCCTCTCCCACCATATTCAATTCTTTTCAACACCTGAAGAAACTTCCAGCAGTCCTGTTTCTGGTTTTAGCCTCCTTCACCTGTGCGCCAGCTCACTCCTCCGTGTCCCTAAAGATCTGTCGGTCTCTTCAAAACCAAGAACTCTTTTTTCCTGACAAACCCAGATTCTTGGCACATTCTTCCAGCATTCCTTTGAGCAGCCAGTCAGCAAACAACAGTGCAAACACTCGCCTGCCCTCTCCTTGTTTCCTGACCCTGACTTACCAGAGGTCAGCCTGATAGATGTTTAAACTAACCACAGGCTCAGTTTATGCCAGGCCCTTCCATCCGAGCTTTCGGGTCGCATTAATTACAATTGCTTTAAATTCCATTGCAATTAGAATTGAAAGCAGCAGTTGCATGCTTTCACCACCTCCTACCCAGACATTATGTAGCACTTGAGGCCAAGTTCTGCCCCTCTCCCTCTTCCTGGACATCATCTTCCCTTCTACTATTCTTGTTTTTGAATCACTCTTGACAAGCATGGAAGTTCATCTGATCAAGTGGACAGCCGAGTGCAGCGACATCCAAGAGCCAAGTGCTGCTTTAGATAAGGGTGTTACAGGCTGGCCCTTTGCAGACGTTTCTAAGCTGGCTTTCACTACACAAATACCTGATGTGGGCAAGCACACAGGCTCAGATTTTCTGTTTTGAAAACTGAGATGCTACAGCCCTGATCGTAGAGATACAGATCAGCTCTACTTTCAAGCTCTTAGTGTGCCACAGCAAATGAGAACAAGGTATTGCAGGGACTGTAGTATCAGTGCTTTTCCATACTCGGCAGCAGCACTGCACGTGGCAAAGTGTCCTACTTAGCAGCAGCATCTTTAAAGGATGCTCTTGTCACAACACCAGCTGGTTGCACTGGGATTTAGCCACTTGACCCCTTGCCCAGTAGATCAACTGCTAGATCGTACTCCGCTTGCTGCGCTGTGATCACTTCCTAATACCGTCCTCTTTTGCTCCTTTGCTGCATTTTTTTCCCACTGTCTTCCTTCATCTCTTGTTATAGTTTTAATTCTGCTTTGTCTTAATGTTGCTAGAACTAGCAGCCTTCTGCTGGGCTCTCAGACACCAAAGGATCTGCGGAACTTCCTTTCTGGTCTCACAGGACTGCTGCTGATGCTTCTGGCAGAATTTCTTTCTTATAGCTTTTTTTTTTTTTTTTCCCCAGACTCTACTGAAATAGCTGCTTGACTTTCCAGTAAGAGATGCTGCATCACTATGAGGAGCAGGTGGTTCTCATTTGAGAAACTTCAGTCAAGAAACTGAAACATGTGACATCTTGCAAATCACAGATTCTTGCTTTCTGGCCTGACATTTATCTTTTTGAGTTCCAGGCTGATCCTTACAATGGGTAACTAAATGAAATTTCATACCACACCACTACGGCCCAGTCAAATACTCTCTAGACAAACGGCCTAGGTGGAGTCTCTGCAAGATGCAGAATTAGAAAAATCACTGGATTTTGGCCTCTACAGTATTTTTATGTCTGTACCACTGCTTTCCAGATGAAATGGAAGTGCCAAGAACCTGACAGCTCTTGAGTCAGTGTTCAAAATCTCCCAATGTCTTATCTATCAGCATCACCACCCCTTGCCCTCCCCTGTATTTTATTTTTCAGACGGTTCAGCCTGAGATCCTATTTGCCATTTTCCAGCCTTTATTGACTCCTGCCTGAGAAATGGAGTGCTGGTGGCAAGTCTGGCCAGCCACCAGGCACTCCATCTTCTTCCATGCTGTAAGAAGCCCAGTAGAACATGTACCATCTTCAACCTCACAATCTATCCAATGAGAAAAAAAAATGCATAAGGAAAGAAAAAAAAACAAACCAATCTAAAGATCATAGAGAAAATTGTTTGTTAAACACACATCACAGAAAACTGTCTACAGCAAGAGAAGATATGGAGTTTGAACATCTGAAATTCAAAATCTGAGTGTCTTGCATTTTAAAACATATCTCTGGGCTTGGATGAGTCTGGCTATGGTCTATCTCTCTGTTTGGTGTTGTCTAAACTGAGCTAGTTGAAAGAAGATTCTGCTGTCTCCAGGCGAGTTCATCCAGTTTCTCTCACTAGCTCATCACATAACAACAATAACTTTACACTTAGCTCATGAAGATATGCCAGAGAGTCTTCTTCCACACCTCACTGCTGTCCAGACAGGCTGGGAGGCAATGCAGTGTCCCTGGAGTAGATGTGCTTGAGCCCATAACTGTTGTTTGGTTTTTTTTCTGCCCTACCTAGTATCCGAATGTTCTTTATGTTTTCAGTTGTGTGCAAAGAACAAGAGCCCAGAGACTGCGCACGTGCCATTGGAGTGTTCCTTGATAATGGCAGAGCCACAGAGTTACAGCCACTATTCATGACAGAAGTGATGCTCTCTTGCTGCTCCTCAGTGGATTCAGTGTGAAAGAGGAAATAGTGTATTTGTGGGTGCAAGGAGCGATGCTTCCCCAGGGATGCTTCAGCCTCTCGCACTCTAAGAAACCCGTCCTTGACTCCATTTATTCACCCAGGTACTCTCTCATCTCTGCTGTGGCTTCTGCTTCTTGAGAGCACATCTACAGTCACTGCTCAAAGTTTCCTTCTTCAGTTCTGACCTAGATCTTCCCTGATCTGGCTTCTGCCACCCATGCTCCCCTGCATCAGTTTACCTAGCTCATGGCTTCCACAAAGCTCAGGACTGGAGGTGAGAGGAGTCTTTTATTCTAACTGAAAACTCTCAGTTTGAAAATACTTTAAACTGTTTCTTGAGTATTTTAAAGACAGGAGCTTGTGTGGAAAGGAGAAGGGACAGTGCATATCTCTCAGCAGCTTGTTTATGAGGAATGCTAACAAGGAACAAACTGTTCTATTGATGCTGCATCTCAGCCCAAGCTTCCGGAAAACTCAGTTATATCTTAAGGGTACCACAAAGGCCTTTATTGATTTATTTCCAGCTAATGCTACTGCTCCCTCCTCTGATCTGTCTCTTACTTTTGAGAAGCTTGCTCTGGCTACTCTTCACACTTTCATTTGTCTCCCACAATTCTGTTTCAGCTTCCATGTCTGAAATCTTCCAAGGTGTTAAGGGATTCTTATTCTTTTCAGCATTTTCTGCAAGTTCACAAAATATCTGTACTCAATCACCTTATTTTCCCTCTCTGTACTTTGCCTCTAAAGGACCTCACCATAAATACCATTTTAACAGCTTTCTCCATGCTCATGACTCACCAGCCTTGCTACTTCAGATCTGTCATGTTCGTTCCAAGAGCAAATCTTGAGTTGTCTCTCTGGCACTAATTGCCATGCTGCTGTCTGGTGTTTCCTAAGCTGACTTAGTGCAGTGCCCACACTGGGATATTTTTGGTCATCTCTTTTAACACCACTCCACTAAACATATTTTCTTGCAACTCTTCAGCTCCTGTGTCCTCTTACAGCAATTTGATTTGGGTTCTCCACATCTGTTTACTCCCACTTAGTGTAACTTGTGCTCCCTTGGTTCTGATGCAGGTAGGAAATAGGTGGTGGATCACCAGTCACTGCATCCTACAAAAGGTGAGAGGGTCTGAGCTAGGTTTGGTGAATGGAAGTAGACTAAGTCTTGAAAACATCCTCTAAGACTGACTTGTACTATCCTTTGCTCCATTTCTGTTTGTTTCTTTTGTCTCTGAGGTTGAGCAGGTGAATAACACACAACCAAGCCTAGCAGATTTTTCTGAAGACAAATGTATCCAACTGTGAAGGTGCAAACACAAAAGAGAGGGGCTGAGAGCTTAGCACTGACCGATGGGGAATAACTGGGAGTAATGAGATTAAACTGAACAAAGGAAAACCACTGAAGGTTGAACATCAGGAAAATATCCTGGCCATGTCTATCAGAGCATGGACTAATTTCCCACGGGAAGTGGTGGAAACTCCATCTCTTGAGTCATTTAAAATTAAACCAGATAAATCTTTTTTTTTTTTTTTTAAGAAAAAGAAGGTTGGGAACAACCTATTTGAAACTGGAAGGGGATGATGTGGATGATGGTTTTGAAAGACAGTTTTAGTCTCAAGTTTCTTTTATTCTGAAATTAAATAACATGCCTTGCTTAGGGGCTGCTCAGGCAGGACTGCCAAACCTGCAGCTGCACTGTGTGCTCCTCATTACGGTCAGGTTGAAATGCTAATGTGACTCCCAACTGATCATTTTTCTGTGTTGTGGTAATGTTACAGCTCCAGCTTGCTAGAGTAGCCAGAGGAGTCCCCCACAGGCCTCCTCCTCCCTGCATTGTGGACCTGGTTGGGGACCATCATAGGATTTATCTGCCAAAATGCTTCTTTGTTTTGGACCGATTCCTTGTTATTTCCCCTACCGCGTGCCCTGTCGGGCTGAGTTCCCCTAGATGGCAGAGCTGAAGCAATTTAAAATGCAGAATGCTTGATGCAGCCTTGCTGTAACAGGGTCTGCTGCAGACAGCCCACTGATTTCTCCAAAGCTACTTGCTAGAAACAGCCTTTGGTGTGATGGTTCACTCTGCTGCACGTGAGAGGAGGTCTAACATCTAACTCCACATCCGGTTAATGCAGTTAGGATTCGGCTCCAAAAGGATATTGTTTCCCAGGAACAATTCAAGCTTCCTGTTCTCAAACCCAGCAGGCCAAGGAAACAATTCATTTCTGGTTGTGTCTTTAGCAAACCCCAATGGTCCAGCTGCAGTGACAGTTTGAAAGGCATCAGCTTTGGTACAGTTGTGCAAATGCTTGGAAGAGCAATGAGCACAATGAGGCAAGTTCAGAGAAGCTGCGAGTGACCTTCTTGTCCACCTGCACTTTCCAAGCCTTCTGTCCTGTAAAGCTCTGGGTTATCCCACTAGCAGTGTTTATCCACACAGTATCACAGTATAAGCAAGGGTGGAAGAGACCTCAAAGATCATCAAGTCTAACCCATTACCACAGACCTCGAGACTAGACCATGGCCCCAAGTGCCACGTCCAAACGTGCCTTCAACACCTCCAGGGACGGTGACTCCACCACCTCCCTGGGCAGCCCATTCCAGTGGGGAATGACTCTCTCAGTGAAGCACTTTCTCCTCACCTCGAGCCTAAACTTCCCCTGGCACAGCTTGAGACTGTGTCCTCTTGTTCTGGTGCTGGTTGCCTGAGTACAGGTTTGCTCTCACAAAGGTTTTTTTTCCCCAACTAACTGAATTCTACTGTGATGCATTTTTATTTTTTGGGGGTTGAAGTGCCAAAGAAACCTGAATCCACACTTGGGTCACGTTTTGAGGTTTTCTTTTCAAATGACACACAACTTTCTTCAAGTTTAAGGATCTGATAAGAATTAATTAGATTTCTGCTATCTCCAGAACTTGTCTTCATTTTCAACAGTTTGCAGAAGAGGACACTAGGTCAGGGCCTTTTTGGTGTGAGTTATTTCTTCTTCAGCTGAGCAGCTCCACTTGGTGTGCTGCATTTCTCAAATGGCAAAAGGCTTCTTTTTCTTTTCTTTTTTTTTTTTTTTTACCCTTTTTATTTTTTGTAAACTGCCATTGGATTAGCATGGGATGCCTGAGAGCTTACCATCCAACAGCCAGAGACACAGTGAACAAACTGATAATGGCTGTGGTAGATACATAGAAGAAAAAGGGAAATTACTTGGGAAGCAAGAAGATTGATCTGAATGATTTCAGGAAATCTCCTTTCCTTACACATTTGAGCATTCAGGTAAGTAACACAATCCAAACCAAGAGCTGTGAGCAGTGCAAAAAAAGTAAAGTATTTTACCTGTATTGATAACTCACCAGTTCAGAATCCAGATAACCTTCTTAGCTCTGAATTTGTACAGTTTTACAGTTTATTCCTGAAGAATTTTCTTGTAATGATTATTCTGCTTTCATCCACTCATTTCCTTCTTACTCCTTCTCTCTGTTACAATTTCCATTCTTCTAACCTCTTATTTGCTAAGAATTTTACCATTTCTATTTTCTTAGTCATCTTTGTCCCCAGCTTATTTCACATTTACCTATTCTGTCAGCTTTTGCTTTCTCCCTTTATCTCTCTTATCATCATAATTACCATGTATCTTTTTTTTTCTTTTTTTTCTTTTCCACATCAGAGCTCCAGAGTATCAAATTCTCCTGTTGCAAAATCTCCCCTCATATAAATATCAACAAAAAGTTAGCTGGAAGTCATCCGTATTTCATTATATTTGGCATTGAGAAGTGCAGCTTTTAAAGAGCCTCCACCCTACAGCTGCATCTCATCACTGATCCATTTAAATGCACTGATCTAGCCAAAAAGCAAATGTTTCCCATTACAACCTGTCTCTAAGTGACATCTATGTGCTAGTTTAGGAATAGATCTTCATAACAGAACTACTTTGGAGGTAAAACAGGAAAAGAGATTCTTCTGGTTCAGTGCTAAACACTTGCATGCTTTTAGCCTGAAATAATTACAGAGCCCTGTTGTTCCATCCAGACATGTAGTGGTTAAAATAAACACTGTGAGCATTGCTCACTGAACACAAATCCTGTAATTACAGGTTAGGTGTATTGCCAGGTAGGTGACTTAAAATTGCCTCCTACTTTTGTAGGGGTTACTTCACAGAAAAGGAAATGATGAAAAACTCTGTGAAGTTCACAATGAAGATAGGGTAGGCTACCCAACATGCTACTAATAGCCCAAAGGCCCTCAGGTCTCTGTAGGGGTGATCATAGAATCATAGAATAGTCTGGGCTGGAAGGGACCTTCAAAGGTCATCCAGTCCAACCCCCTCTGCAGTCATCAGGGGCATCCTCAACTAGATCAGGTTGCGCAGAGCCCTGTCAAGCCTCACCTTGAATATCTCCAGGGATGGGGCCTCGACCACCTCCTCATACCACTGTATGTACTGAGTACTGAGGCCTGATCTGCCCACAGGCTGACACAGGACTGTGTGAGATGGCTTTTTAGTTTGTTTGACTTAATTGACATGGTTTATACTACTGGAAATCCTGATACTCAAGATGAACGTCTTAAAAGTGGGGTTTGCAGGTCCTGTGACACAGAGGTATCTTGATGTCAACCTCATAGAAAGCTGAAAAAGGATTTTATTACAATTAAGAAGGGAAATACACAGTGTACACAATACTGTATCCATTACTTCAAATATATCTATGTTGAGTATCTAGAACAGGGTATCCTTCAATCCTCATGCTGCCTTTGTACTTCTTGACTGTCTCAGGAGAACGGGAGAGTTTTATAACAAGAGAGTGGGTAGCTCTAATTTTGGTACTCAGGAACTTGTGGGAGTCTGTTTCTGGACACCAAAGGCAAGTAAATAAATGAGAACATACAGTAAGAGATGCATAGGCTTTGGAGCACTCTGCAGGAGCTGCTACCAAGCAATTCACAGAGGCTGGATCCAGCTACTTAGTGTTTGGGCACCTTTAGAAACACCATGGTTTCTCCTGAAGGCCTTTCTCACTATCAAATGCTTTTTGCATGTGTGAGATGGATCTCTGAATCATAGTTTCTGCAGTGCTGACACAAAAATAAGTCTATTTTTGATCACACTGGCATCTCCTTTCCAAAACTTCTAATGCACAACTGTAGCAAACAGCACGTTTAACCTCTGGTGCGCCTTCCTGTACACTCAGCCTTAAGACAGACAAACTGTTGAAACCCTGAGCTGTATCTGCTTTCTGAATGAAGATCCTGGCCATGCTAAAGGCAGCAGTTCTTGGATAACAAAGTTATTGTTTCCTGCTGTTTTCAGGCAGCATCAGAAGAATAACTGCTGTGGGCTCAGTTGAAGTGACACATTGAGGGCTGTCTTTACAGCCAAGAGGAGTGAAAAATAACCTGCTGTAGAGAGGTTTTGATTTTCAGTCCCAGTTCCATGAAAGGGACACATCTCCAACTGCTGCCTTGTCCAGCAGTGAATAGGGTTAGGAATTTGTTACCTCTTGCTACAGAATAATTTAGCATTAAAATCTTTCTACAATGGTTATGTACAGAACAGATCTCTGATGAACAAAAAAACCAAACCCAACCCTTGTAAGACTGTGTACAGTGAAAAAACAAGATCTGAATTCAGTCTGACTGCATTTGGCATGTGATATATGATGCT
This sequence comes from Ramphastos sulfuratus, assembly GCA_013399055.1. Lineage (NCBI taxonomy): Eukaryota > Metazoa > Chordata > Aves > Piciformes > Ramphastidae > Ramphastos > Ramphastos sulfuratus. The sequence continues at coordinate 78,622 of WBNM01027495.1, read as the reverse complement.
TAACCCTTCACCTCAAGAGAGATCACTTAGATCATATCTCAGTATTTTACTTTTCTCTGGACTTACACAAGTCAGTTCTGAAACAGATTTTCTAATGATATCTTATGGTAGTGGACATCACCGCTCAAGTCTTTATTACTATGAAGTAATAAAGTGTCTCTGTCAATAGAGATGGCATGTCCTGGGCCTGTTGTTTCTAGGGTCACAACCATTCCTGGTACAGTCTGGACAGAGACTGCTGCATTTTGTAACATGATGAATGAAGGTAAACTGAAAATCAATATTTTCCTTCACAGAAGCTTTCAAAATACAAGCCCTGGTGCTTTGCTCAGTTCAAAAGAATCCTCCCCTACAAAAGGCAAACCTCCAGTAACACAGATCTTGCAGCACTCTGTTAACACTGTTGCTCTCAACCCACAAAACAGCATGGCAATTTATAAAGTGATAAGCCAAAGAATTAGGAAATAATTAATTAACGTAATTGAAATGTCTCAGTTAACATACTTGGTTAACAGCACTGCTACCAGGAGAACATTCCCCCTACACACTTGGATGAAAGCCTTACTGTTAACTCGTGTCATACTTACTTCTTAATATAGAAATAATTAATACTTGTATATGTGCAGTTCTATAGAGCAGAACTGCACAGCTGTCCCCTGCCAGTCACCAAAGGGATGCTGGGTTATACACAGGACTAAAGCTTTTCTTTGATTGTAATTCTCACAATACTGGGGTGAACAAAAAGGAAGTGGGCTAATAATAAGTAATTACAGTTCCAGTAGTCTGGGCTCTCCCAGAAGTCAGTGGAAAGAAATAAGAACCCAAAGAAGTTGATGTAAACCATCTTAAATAGTGGTATGAACATGTCTGGTCAGATCCTGTGTCTCTTCATTGACTACTGAGAGAGCCTAGCTGATTAGCTCAGAGGGCATGAATAATTTATAGATGGATAAAATCAGGTGTCATGAATACCATCCTCAGTGTCTAGCACATTGGGAGAGCACAAGGCGGGCAGAAAATTTCCTTTGCCTCAGGATATTTGAGGGCTGTGCTCTCAGGCTCCCTGTTTGCCCAGAAAGAGAGTCCCGTTGCAGCCAGATTTGTAAGGACTTGCTTGCACCTGGAGTTAGCACCATTGGCGGTGCTGAAACACCTCCACCTGCAACAAGAGCCTCACATTCTCACCTTCACAGTGAGCTAAACCAGAGGTGAATAAGACACTCATATTTTTGAAAGGGAGTGCCCAGCACGCACTTTGCCAATCCATTAGCATTCTCAGTATTTCAGCAGTGCTCCTGCTCTGAACTGGAACCAAAAGCAAGTCTTTGATTAAAAGCCAGAAGGAGAGCAGGAGTAAAAGCTCCATTCAATTACAACATTTCCAGCCAGTATGTTAAGGAGTGTTTAGATTCTGCACATATCTTATGCAGAGTCAATGGAAATTGCATGAGCAAAGGCTGGCAAGGCTTGGAGGAAGCCAACGTAAAATGAGCAAAGTCTAGACCATAAATTACAAGAATAAGACTCTGGCATTTATCAGAGAAGAATCTCAATACCTAACCACTAAGTGGACCCACTGCCTGTTGGAGAGTGGCAAGTGATCCCCAGCACTCTGCCCTGAGTGCTGCGTTTGACCTTAAGAAGGTGTTCCAGCAGCGCTTCTGCAGATCCAAGGAGCAGCATTCTGGCCCAGCACAATCCCCTTGCCCAGATGTGCCAGCACATCCTCCTCCGGGGTCAGTTGTTTCTACACCCTCTTTCAGTGCAGAGTAGCATAACAGGTGGGGCACTACTGCATTAGTCCAGCACTCTGTGGAAGAACTGTTTGGCTCTAGGTGCAGCTAAATTAGGAAGCTTTTTGAGGTAGTTGTCTTCAGGAGACACTATCATGGACCATCCTTTCCCAATGATCCAAGCTGTGTGCTTCACCCTCATCTTTGTCCTTGTAAGAACAATATTGTTATGCTCACGAAGAGCGTAGTCCTCCGAGATGGAGTCAGAAAACATCTTGCAAGAGGAGAAGCCAAAAGATGACTGCTGCAGTGTCTCCACTCAGTTTATCCCCTTCACTAAAGCAGCTCACTCTTGGAAGGGGACTTAAGCTCTGCACAGCTGTTATTTACCTCTGTTTTGAAATGCAGAAAGTTGCAGTAATCTGTTTGTTTGTCTTTAACTCTTTTGTGCCTTGGAAGTATCGCTCAGTGCAAAAGGCAACGTGATTGCATTTGAAGAAAAGTATTGTGCTGGCAATATTTTAGCAACTTTCTGAAAGAAGAGCAATAACTAAGGGAAAGCAGATTACATAAACACAGAAGCTATCAACAATGCAAAATAAAAAGCTTTAGCAGATAGAAAAGTTTGACAAAGGATGATTGATGCAAACCTTTGCTTTTTCTCTGTTTTTTGTCAAGATTTCTCTAAAACACAAGGATGTCTCCAAAAGAGAAGCTTGATACAACACAAATGCAACAGAACCTGTTGCTCCTGCAACTGGTCCTACAGCTCTGGGAATGAGAAGATCAAACAGGAATGCAGCATACCAAGGAGGAAGGTTTTCTCTCTAGATTTTTGTATTAATCAGATGCAGTTATTAAGGTTAATTACCTCTATAGAAGTGGCAAGATTCTTGCGGCCCCCACCTCAGGCAGTTGTGCAGTCCTAACGGTCCATTCTCACTTGATCAAAAGCAAAGACCACTCTTACTATACCAAAAAAAAAAAAAGAGTAAACCTCATCCTTAGACTTCAGGGGAAAATGCTTTGCATTACTGTGCACAGAGTTTGTTTCATATTTTGCTGAGGGCTTAAGGACTGCCTTGAGAATTAAATTATCTTGGACCGCTTCCTCTTGCCTCCCTCGTAACGCTTTGGTCTAATCCTGCAAGTGACCTTTGTGTGGACATACTTTGCATCCACATGGAGCCATTTGGAGTCTGGTGCATGTGAAACAGTACAATGCTGCAGAGTTCCAGTATGTCTAATGAGTTAAAATATTTGGCTGCTGCTTTCTTCTGGGAAAACAGCTCTGAAATGAACATCTGAGGGTGTCTCAGCAGAAGACTGGGCTGAAAATATTCTGTAAACGTGGCTTTGTTCCTTAGCTCATTAGTTTCATTTTGTCTTCTCCCAACATTGTATTATTGCTGAGCAGATTACTGGATTGACTTTAATCAAGATTTGCAACTCTATACCCATTGTCAAACAGGCACAAACTGTTGGAGGATGCTAACAATTAATTTAGCTACCCTAGAAACATGCTATAAGCAATGCTTTCTTCGCTCAGTCCAAAATCAAGTTTCCTCTTGACACACTCCAGTTTGCACAGGCAGTCAGCAATGAGCATTTCTGTTCTTTAGTTGCAATAATTTCCATGATTGGATTTCTCAAGTTTGGGGTTTTTTTTCTGTACAGGCAGATGAGCTACTTGGATCCTGAACCCAACCACAGGTGTCCTCAGTTCCCACAGTTCAGTCTGTCAGTCCCTAAACCTAGAGCAGAATCACTCAGCAGACAGAATCTCTACCTGCAGCCAGCCAGCATCTCCTGTAGCATTTGACTCTTGTTCGAAAGCTTTGTTCTCCTGGAAGAGAATGAGCCAAGTATTTTCTTCTCTTTGAAAGCAGCATTCATAGACAATTTTTCCTCTGGAATTAGGATGTACTGGTCAATCTATAATATTCTTCCAGGAAGCTAATGGTGGCAGCTTGGCTCTGTTAAAATACCAAATGTATTCTTAATCCAGTCTTCTGGAAAATTCATCCCATACAGACATAAAGACAATCTAGCTTGCCTCACAGATTTATTCCTTTTTTTTTTTGGGAGGGGTGGGGTATCATGCTTTTCTGGATCCTGTCTCCCCATTTTTTAATCTCACTTTTTAAAAGCCAGAGCCAGAAGACAGGGGGTGGGAAAGCAGTGGGGGAAAGGAAAAAAAAAAAAAAAAAAAAAAGAACAGTGTAATATCACTTTCAGAGCCTAGTCCCCATAAATAGTAATCAGCTTAGAGGTTTAAAGACCTTCTGGCCTTCAGATGGCTCCTGCTGTCTCAGAGAGCACCTCTTGTGTCTCTCTTCAGTGAAAAGAGAGCTGAGCAGCAATCTGTTGGCATAAGTAGCAGCACATGGAGCTGGGTTTAGAAGCCAGTAAGAGCCAGGTACCTGGTTTCTGCAGGGCGGGTAGTGAGGTTCTGATGAGCTCAATGTGAAATAAAAGCTCTTTGGACAGAGCAGGCGAAATAAGAAAGCAGCAACTGCCCTTGGGTGGAGCATGCCATTGTTGGAAAGAGGGAGGGTTCTGATGAAATCAATTTATTCCTATGACACAAATGCGTCGTTTTAACTGCTGAGCTTTTTCTCAGTGCCTGGAAGCTATCTTGATCCAGCTCCAGAAGATCTGTTAAATGTCAGGGCTCAGGAGAAGGCTGTCACACTTTGTCCACCTAGAGGGAAACTGCGGACAGTCAGAAGCAAGACGAGTAGCCTGAATTTTAAAGATGTCTGTTAGCACCTCTGTGCTACTAAAGCAAGGTTTCACTAATCAGCAGATGAGGGTGCTGATTATGTGATAAAGCAAGGAGGGAGAGCTAGCACTCTTGTCAATTCATCACCAGCTACTTCCACCTCAGCTGTCGCCTCAGTAGTTAAACTAAACATTTTACAAAACAGGGCTGATTTATCACCTCCCAGTCGACAGCACAGAGCCAAACACAGAGCTGTTGCTTCAGCAGAGGAGCTAAGGTAACCCAAATTGCCATTTTGCTTTCCTCTGCCATTCAAACACTCACACCTTTTCTGTTGTTAAATACATTGGATATTTACTGTGCTGAACTCACTTAAACTGTGTGTGTGTGGGAGGGGAGGGTTTCTGAGGGAGAAGGCTGCACATCTAATAGTCCCTGCTGGGTTTCTAAAACAAGTTAACATTGTTTGACCTAAAGTGAATAAACCCTCAGCAGAACTGAGGCTGATGACTATATCTGTTAGACTTTGGCTCCTCTAATTTAAAACAAATGAAAGAATGTAGATAGTTTAAGTGAATGCAGAAGAGATGGGGAGTGATTTTTTTTTTTTTCCCCTAGACCTTTACAAAATTAGGAAATCTTGCTGTAAACAGGCTTGGCATTTTCAGAAACAAGTTGTTATTCCACAGCGACAGTTTCCAACAGCAGAACATGAAAAACAAGAGGTTTGCTTTGCTTATGGTTTCAGAGTGTTTCAGTAGATTTTCATTGCTAGGAACCCCAGTTAAAAACAAAGTGAGTTTTGATGGGCTCCTCCTAGCCATAACCTTGCTTGCTCAGATTTTACACTGCAACCCATTCCTCTGAGCTCATTAAGTTATACTTGAAATTGGTTTTGCCTCTGGCTGGATGATGGTAAATTCCTGCAGGCTTGAACAATTTCATATTTCTTTACAGAGTACCAAGTTTGCTTTGGAGATGAAATGTTCATGTCCCAAACCCACCAAAATGTATCAAGCCCCAGACTCAGAATAAGAGGGATGGTTGGTTTGAACAACTGAGGCTTCTTGCTGTATATGGTTAATCCTTCCCTGGATGTGTTAAGAAAGTAGAGTCTTCTCACATCCCATCTCATTTCTTGTGCCTTGATGGTCATCTCTTGCAATCTGCTACTTTCTGTTGCTGCCTCTCTGTTCATAGGATCTTTGGATGTCAAGGCTACACCTTGAGTACTGTGTCCAGTTCTGGGCCCCTCAATTCAAATGAGATGTTGAGGTACTGGAATGTGTCCAGAGAAGGACAATGAAGTTGGTGAGGGGCCTGGAGCACAGCTCTGTGAGGAGAGGCTGAGGGAGCTGGGGGTGTGCAGCCTGCAGAAGAGGAGGCTCAGGGCAGACCTCATTGCTGTCTACAACTACCTGAAGGGAGGTTGTAGCCGGGTGGGGTTGGTCTATTCTCCCAGGCAACCAGCAACAGAACAAGGGGACACAGTCTTAAGTTGTGCTAGGGGAGTTCTAGGCTGGATGTTAGGAGGAAGTTCTTGACAGAGAGAGTGATTGGCACTGGAATGGGCTGCCCAGGGAGGTGGTGGAGTTGCCGTCCCGTCCCTGGAGGTGTTCAAGACAAGCCTGGATGGGGCAGTAAGTGCCATGGTCTGGTTGATTGGCTAGGGCTGGGTGATAGGTTGGGCTGGATGAGCTTGGAGGTCTCTTCCAACCTGGTTGATTCTATGATCCTATGATCAGCAGTTCTAAGCTGACCACTGTTCCAGCTCACAGTTGGCACCCTAGCACTCTCAAGATGCACAGCCCACCTCATACCTTAAGCATCCTCCTTGGCTTTCCAGCAGGCAATTGCCTCCTTTTCAACACAACTTTAGACAGGCAGAGATCTTCCCTGAGTGCTAAGTCTTGCAGAATTCTGCATCAGTTTAAAACTAGTTCAAAGGGACCTTGCCTTGCACCCCGTGACTGGTGGAGGTGCACAACTGAAGTTTCAGGATGCCAAAGTCCTCTCTTACTATGGACCTTGTGGCAGGTCTGGCTGCAATTCTCTTTAGTAGTGCTCTGAAACACTTGATAAGCACCAGCATCTGGGGCCAAGTGAGGTAGGTGTGACTTCTTGTGAAGACAAGATTGAAATAGAGGAAAGGAGAGACTTTGGTCACAGTTCAGTGTATACATGGGAGCAGCGATTACATTTATTTCTGTTGCCAGTGCAGGAACAGTAGAGTGTTCTCAGAATGATCATTACCTCAGCAACACCTACAAGTGACAATTTCTGAAAGCAAACATCAGAACAAACATCTACTTGCTCAGAGGCATACCTCTTCCTACTCACTCTCACTTTCATTCCCAAACTCAGACTCCGTTAAACTTGGACCTTTTCCTACTTGTCAGATTTTTAGTTTTTCTCCTTATCCCAGCACAAAACCTTCCAAGATTAACTACTGTCTCCCACTGCTATTTACCATCTATCTCATCTCCCCTACCCAAGGTTCTCCACACTAATCTAAAAACTTATGTAAGAAACCTCCTTTCTCTTTAACTCTCTTTCTTGCCACCCGTGTTGCTCTCTAATCCAAAGGTAGTGCAGATGGGACTGGCTCTGACTGAGCAACCTCACTGCTTGTGGCACCCCAAGTCTGACATATGGTGGGCTGCAGCTGGTGAGAAGTGAGAAGGCCTTCAAGATGGCAAAGACAACACAACTGTGTTGACATGTGATGTTGAGATGGGAGTTGCTTCACAGTGGGCTGGGTGCAGGTTACACATGTCTAAACACGTATTGTGCATGTGAGAGAAAGGCATGTCCCTGGGCCCTGCCAGAGGCTGGGGTTAAGGATCATGTTGGGAAGCAGGCAGGTACCCAAATCATATTTAATGTAATTAATTTCAGCCTTCCAGTCTACCTGGCCAAGTGAATTTTGATGTCCACAGTTTAGCCTCTAGAATTTCTGTAGTCTCAAGATACCAAGATGTTCATTCAGCAAATGATAGTTTAAGGAGATAAAACCCCATAATTATTTCACCACTGAGCCAGCAGAACGGGCAGAACAGATCAACTTGAGCACATCTCAGCCCCTGGACTGCAGTGCAGGCTTGACTCTGCCGATCTCAGCAATTCAAACTCAGCTGCTAGACTTTGCACCGAAGCGGCTGAGATGAGCTGAAAGATGTCTGCACTGGCTCTCCTGTGGGGGTGACACTCTTTAGCAAGGAGTGATAATAAACAGTAGGATGGTGCTAACGCTGTAAGCTGCTGCAGCTGTCTGCTAAGTGAGTATGTGTCAACACCTTCCGACTGGAAGGTGAGAAAGTGAAATTATAGCTTTCGGTTACCCTAATTCTGCTTTTGCAACCTCTTTTATTAAATCACTTTTGAGGGGTGGTTAAGGGACTGTGAGGTTTTCTCATGGGCGTTACGGATCCTAGGTAATGAGCGTGTTTCTGAAGCCTCCTTTGTAAAGTTTTTCTGTTGTAACTACAACATCATATTTAGAATGAAGAATTACAGCAGGGTAGCCTTGCATGTGAAAGTCCCCCAAACACCCCAGCATCTGGAACAAACACGTCTGCCACAATAAAAACGCCGATTAAGAGGAAGAAAACAAAGCACACAGTTTAATAAAAGATTTGACAGTGTAAATATTCTTTTGATACTTACACAAATATATCAGAGTTAATAATAAGGTCTGTTTCCTCAGCCTAACTCTGAAATAATTTGGGATTCTAGGCTCACGTTTTCCTCTGTGGTACTTTCCTCGTCCAAATATAGTTTTAAAGCTAAAGCTAGAGAAATTGATTTGCAGTGTAAGAAAAGTAAAACTGGAAGATTTGTCACTGTAGTGATGTATCTGTGCTGATAAAAATAGAGACCTGACAGATACTAAATGATCATTTGAGAGTCTACTTGTGGTTTAATCTCTCTCAGACATTTTGCAGATCTGACAGCTTTCTGCATGGATATTAGTTAAGACACTAATTTAGGTTTGGAGTCAGTACCGTGGCTCCTGTGGAAAATTAGTGATTATTATGAATATACAGACCTGATTTTACATACATCATAGATCGTCGCTGATGTTCTGTGGATTTATGTGATGACTGCAGTGCATAAAGCACTATGCAGCTATGCTTTTGTTTCTGCTTGGTTACAGCTTCTAACAGGAACACCTTCTCAAGCCTTCAAAAATCTCAGTCTTTACAACTTTCTGGTCTTTTCAAATTCTTGATAACTGAACACCAGGCTGTATCATAGGTTTGCTCAGGGTCTGGATGGCAAATAAATCTTTAAATGTTGTATGCTTGTGAGAAACAATTAGGAAGCTGGACACGATCCTGTGTATCACCAGCTGAACAGCAGCATGATTATTTAAAATATGTATAAATAATCTCTGCTCCAGGTCAGGTTCATCCACATAGTCTTTAGTAGCAGAAAGATATAGAATCATAGAATGGTAAGGTTGGAAGGGACCTCAACGATCATCTAGTTCCATAGGCAGGGACACTTCCCACTAGAACAGGTCACTCAAGGCCTCGTGCAGCCTGGCTGTGAACACCTCCAGGGAAGTTGTGGAGCACAGAATCACCCAACGTGACCTTTAATCTTTGATCACGTTGGGTGATTCTGTGCTCCACAACCTCCCTGGGCAACCTGTGCCAGTGTCTCACCACCCTCACTGCAAAGAACTTCCTCCTACATCCACATTCAATCTCCCCTCTGCCAGTTTAAACCCATCGGCCCTTGTCCTGTCATTGCAAGACCTTGTCAATAATTCTTCAGAAACTACTGCAAGTTTTTAACTCTGTGTAGACCTACTGAAATCCGTGGCAGCACACAATTGTAGGTCAGCACCTCAGACGGCGAGACAGCCCTCAAGTAACAACACCCTTTGAAACTCGGCAGATGTGTCCTTAGTTGGAAAGAATCAGCACTTGGGAGCTTGAGCCTCTTCTTCCAGCTATTGGATATGAGCTCTTTGCTGTGTTCTCTGGATACCACTCCTCATGCCTGCCGCAGGTGCAAGCGGCTGACCGGACCTGTCACCTCTTTTCAGAGGTCACCTCAGAGCAGCATAGTAAAAAAGCCACCACAACCCAAACTAGCATCATTGTTCCGAGTCCACAAACAAGACACGACCTTTCATCTCACACAAGACCTTTATTATTTCTTATAAGCGCTGTTGTTTCCACTCCCTCTCACTGAGACCTTATTTGTTTAGCCTCTACACTGTTTCTCCCCACCCCACGGACGTAAACAAGCCCTCGTCCTAGAGCCCCCCGAGGGGCGGCCTTTGCCGCCGCCGTCCCGCAGGGAGACCCCGCAAGAAGCCAGGCGCAGCTCGGAGCTACACACAGAGGCTAAATCGTGAGTTAGGACAGAAACCCAGCTATTATTCCGTGCGAACACCCCCGAAAACGACGACGACGACGGGGGCCTCAGGGTGTGCTGGCGAGCGAGGGGCGGAGGCCAGCAGCGGGGTGCGGGCCCGGCGGGGCTCTGCGCTCCCCGGCCGCAGGGCGGGTGCCCTGGAAAGCAGCCGGGAGCCAGTTCCTGCCCTCGCGGTGTCGTCTGAGGAGGTGGGTGGATTTTTGGAGGGAACAGAAACCGCCAGCCTGGAGGCGGGGGAAAGGGACGGGCTCCCCAACAGCCTCAGCGGCTGAGGCAGCGGGAGCCGCCAGGCGCCGGGGACACCTCGTTGCCGCTGCGGGGCCGGAGCCCCGCGGGCCGCCGAGTAAGAAGGGGCCAGCTTGAGGGCGCTTGAGGCAGTGCCGCCTGTCGCGGCACGGCGCTCCCGCTCCGGGCTCGGCGGGCTGGCGGCGATTGCCGCCCCTGCCCCTGTCAGGGCGAGGGCCAACGTGTGGGGCTGGGGAAGCCTTGAGGACTTCCCGAGGCTCGGGTGTAAAGGGGATAGGGAGAAAGGGAAGCGGGCAGCGCCGCGGACAGCGAGGTGCCGTGCTGGCCTGGGGAGAGAGTGCAGTCAGCGGCGTTGGGGAGGCAGCTAGCCGCGCAGGAGCCCGCTCCTTCAGGGGAGCGCTAGCTGAAGCTCGGCACGCCCATGGCTCCCCTTCATGCTGAGCCCGGAGCTCAGCGAGCGGCCCCTGCCCGCGGCGGTGGGCGAGGCCGGTGCCCAGGTGGCCGGGGGAGCGCAGCGGGCGCAGCTGGCGCGGCGCGATGGCCCCCAGCGCCGAGACGCCCTAATTGGCAGCGGCGCAGCTGGCAGCAGGGGGCAGGGCCAAGGCCGGGCCCGCAGCGGCCGTCGGCTGCCGCTGTCGGGGCGAAGCGGCGCGTCTGTGCCGAGGGAGGGGCTGCGGGCGGGGCGTGGGGCGCGGTGGTCTGATCGCGAACGGCTCCAGCTACGTAGACTGGGGGGAGGGAGCTGCCTGTGAGCGGGGTAGGCTTACGTGAGAGACAAAAGCCCGGCTCCGCCAAGCGAGGGTCTCGGCCTCGCTGCTGCCGGGGGGGCTCTTTTGTTGCGCTTTGCTAACCGGAGTTTGTGCCTCTCACCCGGTCAGCGTGCTGGTTACTGCTGGGGCGAGAACCGCGAACAGGCGGCAGCTTCCGCCCGGCCCCGCGGCTCCCTACCCCGTACTTCACCGGTTGATCAAAGTTCGTCTGGGCCCAAGCGAGGAGCGATCAGGCTGCTGCTCCCGTCAGCCGAGGCTCCTCTTCCTCCCTTTGCGGCGCGGGGCGGCATTGCCCCGTCTTCGCTGCCTCCGGCAGCACGAACGCCCGTGTGTAACGAAGTAGGAGGGAGTGGGCGCCTCCTGCTTCTCTCCTCCCCGCGGCTGGAGCTCTGGATAGGAGGAGCCGGAGGAAGAGGAAGATGACGAGTGGGTGCAATTAGCCTAACAAGGGACGGGTGGTGGAGGAGGCGGCAGCAGCCGCCCCGTGCCGAGGACTGACACATCTGCTCTCTCTCTTCTCTAGCCATGAAGGCAGAAGCCGGGGAGCGCAACTGAAGCTCAGGCTCGTCCCGGCGCTTTTCCTTATGGCAGCTGCCTGAAGGGGCCGAGTCCCCCTCCCCCGACGGCGGAGCTGGCCTCGTCGCCTCGGCTGTGCGCGAGTGACTCTGACGCTGGTTCCTCGCTCCCCTCTCTTCCCTTCCCCGATGTGGGGTCCAGAGGATTTGCGCCTCCTTTGTAACCGGGAATGAAATAATGGCGACCCGGTGGGCAGCGGGGCCACCCGGCGGAGATGGAGACAACGATCCCCCTCCGGGCGGCGGCGGCGGCAACGGCGCTGTCGGCCAGGTAGGAACGATGGGGGCGGGCGGGGCGCGGGTTGCGCGTACGCGGCGGCGGGCAGGGCCGTACCGTGCCGGGCTGCCGCCTCCCGCTGTGGGGAACGGCTTGGCTGGAGCGGGCTTAATGGCCGCCCCCTCTCTCCCTCCCTTCCTTCCTCCCTCCCTCTCTTTTCCTGCCCGCCCGCCCCGGAGTTGCTGGGAGTTGGATGCTGGGAGCGGTGCGGGCGTGTGGCTCCCCGGTAGCGGGAGGGGAGAGTGCCGGTGCGGCTGGGGGCTTGCCGCGTAGGCGATGTGTCGCTCCGGGGCCGAGAGACAGGGGACTTCCGCTGCCGGACGGGCTGGGCGGAGTGACCGCCCTGCCGGTTCTCGGGACGGCAGCTGCCGTGGGGTCTCCTCGTACCCCCTAGCCTCGCGGTCAGCTCTGGGCTAGTCAGTTTCTCCGCATCCCGACTCTGTCAGCCCCGGCCCCGAGGAACGGGAGCTCTTCGCTGGGTGGCACAGCGGTACAGCTTCGTCCTCCCTCAGGCTCAAATCCTGGTGCTTTTTAGTAGAAATATGAGCCTGGCCTCTCCCTCCTTGCAGCCTGTACTTGCCACGCTCCTGCCTGTACGCAGCGGCTTGTATCAAACGTATTTCTATCCGTGGCATGTGTTGCTGGAACGGTCCTGTGTTTAGTTTAAAAACTTTATAGCATGCCCTGTGGTGGCACCATTGCATGTTTCGACTCGCAGCGAAGTTTTTAACACTGAGCTGTGCCTGTTGCTTCCTTCTGTGTTCCCCTATGAGTAGTAAATGTCTGTGAAGCATCTGTAACGTAAGATCTAGCAAAGTACACATTAACAGTTTAAGTGGATTTGTTCTGAGACCTGTCTAAAACTTTATTTACGAAGACAAACTTGTTTTTGTGTCTCTCAGGGTATGTTGTGCTAAAGGCTGACTTAAATGTGTGTAGGGCTGTGCAGTGGATGTCCTTTATATGGCTGCTCCTCTTTTGTTTGCTGAAATTGCAATATAGTAGAGTCATTTTAACCTAGAGACCTTCAAAATGAAAGTGTCGATGGGTTATGGTTTGGTCATGGGGTTTTTCTGGTTTTAAGGACACCAAGTTTCAGTTTAACTGTTATCCTCAATTCACGCTTTTGTCTTGGTGTAAAAGTTGCACACATGATATTGTAATATTTTCCTTACTGCCATTAGCTCAATTAAGAGATTCAGAGAGTCTCTTCGAGCAGGTGAGTGACGTGAGGACAAAATCTGAGTCTTAAGTAAGACAACAGAAAAGGTTTAAGATTCTATTATAAATGGCGATCCTGTTTTGTATGTAGATTTAATCACACATTTTTCTTGTTGATGTCCTTTCTGAAAACGTGACTGAAAACAAGGCTGTTTTTAGAGGACCTGGCCTTTAATAATTCACTGTTCAAATATTGTGGGAAGAGGGAGGAAACCTCATGTCCAAGTGTAGAAACGAAAATCTGCTTTTTAATTCTATGTTATTGAGAATGCTGGTCTTTTGGCACTAGCACTTGTCATAATCCACCTATCCCTACCGTGGTAAGTCCTAACATGGCCTGTGGGGCTTTAGGAGCTCATCATGCTTAAACTGTGTAATTTGGAACTACTGATGGTTATGGAATTGCAAAATGGGCTGCTCTGTCGGTCGTTTTGCCTGGTACTTACCTGTTGCAGTTAAAAGGTAACTGCTAGAGGACATGCACGTACGCTGATGATTGCCTTAATCAGCAGTCGTGACATAATCTTTGCTTGAACAGATAAACCTCATCAATGCCTAGTCACAGTTGCAGTGCTTTTGCACTTACTTTACTGCATGACTTTGCTGCATGACTTAAGGTGCCACTTACCACTTTACAACTCTTTTTTTCATATATTGGTGCAAAATGCCAAGAAGGAGTGAGGATTTGTGGCTTGGCATCTGCTGTTTCAGTTCAGTTGATGGAGCAGTTACTTCATGTGCAGTGCTTCATGTGCTCTATGGGAACAAATCCCTTTGACTGAAGTCTTACTGGTATTTTCTGTTGGAAAAGAAGTTGCTGCAGTTGCAGGGTTTTATAGTGTGCTAATACTGACATGCAGGGTGTTAGAGGTTGTGGGAAATGATTTATCTTTTCAGGACGCTGTATCCCATATGCTGTTCGCATTGTAATGCAATATTAGCTCATCTGCATTTAATGTGCAGATGTAGACCTGTACGCACAGCAGGCTGGCACAAGAAAGGCTTCAAGCATAGCCTGCATTCATCACAGGCAAGGGAGCTGCAACAGAAATTGGGCTTCTCAGCCAGTTTAAGACTTTGGAAATGTGCAGCTATAATCATCAAGGTTTGATCAAGTCCTCTGGCTTCAAGATAAGTGGTCAGGCAAAGGAAGGGAATGTCTGACTGAGAAGCCAGTACTGCTGTGTATGTTTGTATGCAGAGGTGGGAGAATTGTGAACATGTGATACGGCTGCTTTGGGTAATGCCTGTGTCCCTTGTTTTGCATGCCTGTCAGCTCTGTTACTGTGTCCCATTTGGTCATGCCTTGCCGTGGTTTCGATTTTTACTTAATTTTTTGTTGTTTTTCTCTTCGGCTCTGTACCTGGTGGTCTTTCTCACTTCAGAGGCTGTTCGGGGATGGCTGAGAACAAAGCTTGCGCGTTCAGGCTTGGAGGCTCTGCTCTGAACATACAGCGCCTGTTCAAAGGGGCAGATCATGTCTTCTGGGCTCTCGGGGGAGCTGGCAGAAAGGGCCTGGGACTCTCAGGGCTGTTTGCCATTCTGTTTGAAATCTGACACACATTTGCAAATGGGTGCAAGAATTGCTGAGCTTATGTTCATAAGGGCAGATACGCAACAGCATGTTCTTTCTGGCTTTCAGATTAATAGGCATATACTATCTGTTTTGTCAGGTTGTAGCAGTGTTTTGTTGGAGTGATTAAGCCCTGCTCTGGTACTAGCAGTACTACTTCAGTCACAACATCCCATCTACAGGCTTGTCCCGATTTGAGGTTGTAACTGGCTTGTTCATTAGTGTAAATTTAGTGTCCTTCTATCTAGAAAGGCACAACAAAAAGAACAAGGAGTCCTGCCTTTTCTGTATTTTTTTTTTTCCCTCCACGATTTTGTGTTTGCTTTAAAAGAATTGCTGAATCTGTTTGTGGTATAGTTTACTGTTAATCTGTATATGAATATAATTTGAAATGTTAAATACAGGATGAATAAAACAGTAACCACAGCACATGTGGCTTTAAAAGCCATTTTTTTTGTTATAAACAAGACTGTTTGCTCAGCTTACAAATGCTAAAAATACTTTATCAAATAATTTTATTAAGAGTGTTGAGTATTTTTCTGTTGTATCTAGTTGGAGCACACGAGTGTGTGGATACTTATTGTGAATTTGTAATACTTTGTTGCAAATGTGCATTAAGAGAGTGGGGTTTTGCTTTTGTGGGATTTACTTGGCTGGCGTGTTGTTGGGTATTTTTTGCTTATCAGCTGAGTTGTTAGGAATAGTTGATTGAATTTAGACATTCCAGAGAGTTTTTGTATTTGGTGTTAATTAGGAAATGCATTTCCTGAATTTTACTGAATGTAAAAGAAAAAGATTTAGTGCTGGCTTTGTAACCAAAAGCACTACATTTGAGAAAGGAGAAGAACACCCCCTAATATTCTCAGTCCTACACCTTAGGAGAGAGAGCACAACTGCATAAACCAAAGAGAAGCCTGTGGTGGAAGGGTCAGGAATCAGAGAAGGGCAATGGTGGCACTAAAAATAGAAAATGATTGATGTTCTCACTAGCAATAATTAATAGATCATTTACTATTTTAACAACACAGTTGGGATGACATTGGTAAACTTGGAGTGGTGACTGCCAGGTGTTGCCTCTCTGCTGTAGTGCACAAGTACTAAAAGGTTGTATTTTGATACTGCATTTCAATCTTTATGTGATTATGCCTGTAAACATGGAAACTGTCCTGGAACTTGGTGGTGTTAGGTGTCAATGTTTTTCCTCTATCCCATACTCAGAGGCTGTAAGGTTCAACCATAACGTTAAAAATCAGAAGGAGAGAAAAGCATTCATAAGGTGTTTCGTATGTCAAGTAATAAACAATACCAAAAAGTAATCATTAGAAGTGTGTTATTATTTATGGTGATAGAGAATTCTGCACAAACCTTGCACTAAGGGAGAATAAACCCATTAAAAATACCAGCATTACCAGGAGCTGTGATTGCAGCTATTCAGAAAGTTTGAGTCAAATCCTGTGTAATCATACAAGCATAACACTGACTTCTGTCTCCATTTATGTCAGAGTAAGCCTGAGGTAGTTTGACAGAACATGGACCTCTTCCATGAAGGAAGTATTACGTCTTTGATAAGCAAAAGTATAAAGCAGCAAACAGTTCCTTCAGGAAAAGGGATCTGCCTTCAAGTGTAGCTGCATCTGATGGTTTTTTAAAGTGGCTTTCTGCTTTCCCCAAAATGTTGATTGGTTATAATGCTTTCCTAATTGCCTGGAAAGACAACTTGAGTTTTACAAGAGAAACCTGGTGGTTTGAAGGATATCTTGAACCTTGTCAGCACAAAAGAATTGCACTTATTTCATGCAGTATCTGTATTGGAAGAGTGAACTTTTTTGTTTACCAGGCTTAATAAACATTAGAACACTGTCTTGGCTTTTTTCCTTGTATAAGCTGATTTCAATGATTTCTTTTACCAAAGTGCGAAAATAACACATCCGCCACTTCAGATGGACTTGTACTTATTTCCTGTCTGTTGTATTTACTTTCTTACACAAAAAGCAGCTGAGAGAACAGTTGGGGACAATATTTCATCTTATATGCTGTAGGCATTTGCGAGCTTCTCCTCCTTGAATGTAGGAAAACACATTCCTGTGAGTAGATGACCAAATTGTAGCTCAGCAGACCAGTTTGGGCTCTGGAAAGAGAAAAAGCTGCAGGGGTTTGTGGGTTTTAATTTTGTGGATACATACTTGTGTTTCTCTGTAGACCACGATTAGAATAGAAATGTGCAACCAGGGAGATTTATTAGTAGAGAAACCTTCTGTATCTTTTTCTAAGGAAGTCCCAGAGTCACAGACTGGTTTGGATTGGAAGGGTCCTTTCAGTGTTGTCTTGTCCATCCATCTGCACTGAGCAGGGACATCCCCAACTTGAGAGAGTTGCTCAGAGCCCCAAACAACTTGACCTACGTGGTTACAGGGATGGGGCATCTCTCTGAGCCAGTGTAGTGTAGCAGTGTTGGAGTAACCTGTTAGGAATATATACTGATGCTGTGTGGTGTTTTTCAGTCTGATGACAGCTGGCAGAAAAGTGAAGGTTTTCTAGCATTCAGAGGTTGTGTTTATTCTTTCTTGCAGTCATAATTTGTATAGAAAATTGCATAGGATAAGGAAGCAGGTGTAAAAAAATGATGCTAAATCATGAAAGTAATGATGCTGAATGAGAACAGCTTTAGTTCCTGTTGGTAACAGGGTTTGTTGCTTTTAAAATTATGAGTTAGGCCTGGTATAAATGAGATTTCTAAATGGCTGTTGGATTGCTGTCAGTTCAGGCTGCTTCAGCGGTGGGCTGATGAGCTGTCAGGTGTGACTCCATAGTTGTAGAAGGTGTCAATGCTATGAGCTCATCAAATCCTTGAATTTAGGGCTGTGCTGCAGAGGAAGTGTGGGTCTGCCTACACTAGTAGATAATATATGTATATATACTAAATAATAGGTTGTGCCAAGCACAGGTGAGAGTTATGCTGTCTGAGACCAGTGAATGAATGGGGATGATCATATCCCACTTTGCATGTTTATTATACAGAATGTAGATCAATAGTGTGCATGTCTCCTGTCCAAACACTACTTATGTCTTGTAATTTTTAATGTTTTTGCAAAGACACTTCCCTGGTGTGTTTTCCCCATCACCTAGTAGTTAGGTACCTTAGTAGAAGTGCAACTGATGAGTGGCAACAGCAACATCAAACAGGCTTTGACTGTGTATCTGAGGCTCAGCACATCTTGTAAATCTCAAAGTGCCTGATCTTACAGTTGCAAGATGGGATGAGCTGGTTTATGCATTGTGATGGTTTGGGAGTTCCCTGCCCCCCACACTTTGTAAAATCATCCAGACTAGACTCAGCTGGCTGGAAGTTAAGGACTGAAGCTCTATTTACAGCTTAGCACAATGTACAAGCAGAGATATACACAATAGACAGGAATAGTTACAGAAATATACAAGTTAAAGGTAATACAGAAACACAATTCCCCTCCCAGAGTCGCCAGGAGGGGCTCCCAACCACCCTTCTACCTTCTCCTCACCCCTAGACCTTACCCCCAGGGTTTGCCTTACGCACAAGGTGAGTTTGGAGGATTGGCCAGGGGGGTTAGAAGCAGAGTGGTTAGTTAGATTATTCAGCAGAGAGGAGAGGACCCACTGGCTCCCAGAGAGAGACCGAGAGACACTGTCTTATCTATGTTTGTGTTCTTATTCTTAAACATCTCAGCAAGCCTATCAGTGAAGTAGGCATCACCATTATTTGCTTTTCACAGCCTATAATATAGTTTTCTCCATTAAAATATTCCAGTTAGCCTCAAAAGAGCACATGCATCCAGTTCTTAAACATGCAAAGATTATTTAATGGGAGGGGCCTGCTTCTATGTTTTCTTATTTTGTTCTTTTTTTTTAAACCAGGGTGCAAATGCATTTGGACTTGATGATCTTTGAGGTCTCTTCCAACCTTGCTATACTGTGATTTTCCCTCTGCAGTTACACAGGGAACTCATCTACTCCCTGAATTGTTATTTACCGTCTTTTGTTAGTAATGGTGAAACAGTTCTCTGAATTTACTGGTTTATTGTAGCTGTTAGATTTGAAGAGAACTCATCTGGGAAGGTGATACTGGAGTTTAGAGATGGGATTGCTTGCTCACAGAGAAGCGAAAACCCCACACAGCTACGTATGCTTTGTTCTCTGAACCTCTTTATTTGTACTGGGGGGCCCAGAACTGCTGCATCTTTCTGAACTGGTGCACCCTGTTGCCATTCTGTATGTCATCAGTGAATTGTGTTCAGCAGGAAATGTTGCTGCTTTATTTTCTGTTCTTGATTTTTTTTTTGCGTTGAGAACTTGTAGTTCAGAAATGATTTGTGTGTGAAGCATTGGGAGTTGGTGCTGCAGCACTCAGAACAGTAGTAAATATTTGTGCTGGACTCAAGAGGTTCTGTGTGGGCATTCTGGAAAAACACAACCAGCTGCTTAGATTTGGACTCTGGCTTGCAACCACGAGCAGACACCTTTGGGAGAGTAGGTAGTAGGCTTGTTTTTGTTCTGCATTTCTTTATTTCCATTTACCAGCAGCTGCTGCTTTGCTGAAAGTGAATGAGGTGCCTCCTTAGAGGACATGGCTAATTACAGATCGACTGTTGGTGGAGGGGTGCACTTGGAGATAGACGTTTTCTTTTATGTGTGTGTCATTTGCATAATGTGTTAGGACACACACTATGGACTGCATTAAGCACTAGCAAATGCACTGGAGGGAATAGTCTTGCACTGGCATCACTAAGCTGTCTGGTCAGTGTAATCTTCCTTATTTTAAATTTGGAGGTTAAATTTGGAGACACTCTTTTTTCTTTTTTTTTCTTGGGGGACTACGAAAGAAAAGTCAATTAGAGCTATGAATTATGTCGAGGAGAGATCTTAAACATTGAGCTGCAGATGGTGCACATCAGTTGAAAAGAGAAATCTGAGCCAGTTCGATTTTGTTGTTGGATGTGTTGTTTTTTGTCATGGTGGTTTTGTTCTTGTTGTGTGGTGTCTTCTGTTTGTTTTGCTAATAGGAGTTGTAATGTGTCCTCCTATTTATATCTGTGTATACCTTAACAGAGTGCTATTTCTTACTGCAAAGGCTATATTGTATTTTTTTTATGTTTTAATTCTTCATATGGCTATTTTTATGTTGCAGAATTGAGAATATAAGAGAATGAACACTCATGTAATAAAAGAATGCTAAACAAGAAAACAAAGCTTCAACGACTGCCTTAGTGTTGTGTGTATATATATATATATAAAAATATGTATGTATGTATGTATGTATGTTCTCTACTCCAATGCCTGTGTACTCTCTTTAATTCAAAGTGTGAGGGTAGAAAAGGCTAAAAGAAATATTTCCTTGTGATGTGATTTAATGCTTTGAGGTGAATACATGTGTTGGGTGCTACCTGTCCTGGCCCATGGAGTGAGGTAAAAGACAGTCTCTACATTTTTAGCCATCTCTTTGAGACCATTTGGCTTGTGGTGCTGTGTGGTGTTTTTTAGTCTGCTGACAACTGACAGAAAAATGAAGGTTTTCTAGCATTCATAGGTTGTGTTTATTCTTTCTTGCAGTCATTTGTATAGAAAATTGTGTAGGATAAGGAGGCAGGTGTAAAAAAAATTAGGTGATGATGTTAAATGAGAAGAGCTTTAGTTTAGACTGTTTGGGTTGTGACAGAGATGGAGTCTACCCAGGGGCTATGGTCTTGGTGTTGACACAAACTTCTCAGAACTGAAACTGAGCTCCATTTACAACTTAAGTTGCGTTGTTGTATCAGAAAACTTCATATGGAGAGAACTTGTTCAAAGCTAGATTATGGAGTTGTGGAGTGCAAAACGGTTAGGCAATTCCAGTTACATTTGAGAGAGAAAAACAATAGCTTCTCCAAGGCCTGCCCTGTTGTAGTGAAAGATGGAAGTGGTTAATTTCCTAAGAAACTTGATTCATATTTAAGCACAAATCTTTAAGATCTGTTATAGTTCAGACATGTTTAAACTCATATGTCCTCAGTTTTGCAATGTTTAAAAGAGTTAGAGTTCAGTCAGCACTTGCAGGGGTATGCAAAACTGTCAAAATTTCCCTGTGATCCCAGAATTGGGAACCAAAAAGTGGTGGTGTTTTGGCCGGGAAGTGAAGTAACAGCTCTAGTATGTGCACCTCAAACAGGTGGCTCTTAATACTTGTAGGTTCTGACCTGGTTTTGTGAGATAAAGATCTGGCCAGGGCTGCCCCTGAAAGGAATGCCTCAGTGTTGGTGTGCCAAAGCATCTGCTGCAGCGCAGGCTGGCTTAGTGCTCTGCTTTCCTCCTCGGCGCTCTCATTTTGATGCAGCTGTAATAGGGAGCCTGTGACTGCGGTGAGAAGTATTCCTATGTGTAGCCACAAACATTTCTTATTCATCAATGGCTGTAAGGTCTTACTTGTTGCTTCTTGCACATGTTTTAAAATTTCGTTGTCCTCAGTCACCATGGTAAAATAAAAGTGGGTAAACTTGGCCCGGAGTGATCAATTTTCGTGGCAATTTTACAGGCCTTCTGCTCCATTCTGTGTACTTTGCTGTTTTGATATGGGTCTGTCTGAATGCAGCCTTGCATTTTCTGTTTGCTTTAGTTATTTTTAAAGACATTGTTGCAGAACTTGTTTTGGAGCTGCCTGTGCGGTGGAATTTAAATGTGATCACCTTTCTTCGGGAAGGAAGAAGGAATGGCTTGGGTACTGCTCTCTGGTTATTAAAGTATCTCTTCTCACTAAATTAGCATTAATATGAAAGTTAAAACAGTGAAATAAGTTTGCTTGACTATCTTCAATAGTTCTGGCAATCTGTGCATGTGGATCAGATGCTGGAGTAATTCAGCTTGCCAGACTATGGCTACTGGTGTTCTGGTCTTGATGTCAGGGAGGGAATCTTGTTAACTGCATCATCTTTGCAAGCCTTTTCATTTATTTTTTTAAAAGTGAGAAGCAGTGCTAGTGCTTTTCAAAAGTACTGCACACCTGAACAAAATGGGCCTTGCAGCTGAGTTACTGCATCAAAGAATTTTTCTGTGTGCAAGTGTTAACCAAACAGAACAGCTGATTGAGCATGAGCCACCATGTGCCCAGGTGGCCATCAAGGCCAACATCATCCTGGCCTGGATCAGGAAGGACCAGCAGGACCAGGGATGTGACTGACCCCTTGTCCTCAGCACTGATGAGACCATGCCTTGACTACTGAGTTCACTTTTGGGCCCCTCACTCCATAAAAGACATTGAGGTACTAGAGTGTGTCTAGAGAAGCAATGAAGCTGGTGAATGGTCTGGAGAACAGGACCGGTGAGGAGCAGATGAGGAACTGGGGTTGTTTAGTCTGGAGGAGAGGAGGCTGAGGGGAGATCTCCTTGCTTTGTACAACTACCTGAAATGAGATGGGAGACAGGTGGGTGTTGGTCTCTTTTCCATACTGTGGGTGATAGAATAAGAGGAAATGGTCTCAAGTTGCAGGAAGGGAGGTTTAGGTTGGAGATGAGAAGCAGCTTCTTCCCTGAAAGGTTTCTCAGCCGCTGGAACAGGTTCCCCAAAGAGGTTGCTGAATCCTTATTCTTGAAAGTATTTCAGAGAGGCAGAGATGTGGTGCTGAGGGACATGGTTTAGCACCAGACTTGGTGGACTGGATGATCTTTTCCATCCAGATTGATTCAGTGATGTCATTTAAAGGATGCAGGCCAGTACTGATAACATTTTGTGGCTCTTGCCTTTTAGGTGTTGTCTTTCGTGACTTCTTTATAGACGATTTGGAGGAATTTTCTGTCTGTTGGCACTGTGATGGAGAATATGTTAGGGCTGTGTAACTAAACACCTTTGATAGCTTTCTCCTCTTTTTATGATTTAAAGGGTGATGGAGAGGTCAAGTGATTATTTTTCTATCTTCCTTTGTACAAGATTTTTGCTTACTGATGCTGTTACTCAGGTTAGTGAAGCTGAATTGTCTATGAAGAGATGCAGAAGGACCTTTAGATGTTCAACACTAATTGATAAAATGAAAAGTCAAGGTCAAGTGTGCATAAATGTCAAGTAATGTCTCGTAATACTGAGAGGTAATGATTAGCTGTAGGAGCTCCTGGGTGAGGTCTTGGATTTGTGTCAGGTAACTCCAAGGATTAAAGAGCAGCTTAATGCTCAGCGTTGATCAAAAAAAAGGACTTCAACATGTAAATTCATAGTGCATTTGGACCTGGTGTATCTAGTTCTGTGCCTTACCCCTTTATTTTTCCCCACCTCAGAAACAACATGAGAGAGCTAGAAAAGCCTCAGAAAAAAGGGTGGCTGTGATAGTCAAGTGTATGAAGTCGTTGCTGTACCAGAAGCAAATAAGGAAGCCAGGACTTGGCAGTTTGGGAAAGAGGCAATTCTGAAGATGGAGAGATGGTCTGGAGATATGTTAGGTTTATCCATCTCTCCTGAATTTCTATGCATCAGCTTTTTACCATATACTGGAAGAATTTGGGTGTGTCAGATAAGCATGGTTAAAGGAGATGGCCCTTTGGCATAAGGTTCATCTTGTTATTCTGCCCTACAATGTTTGGAGAGTGAAGAGTAACTCGGATATGGTTTTGGAAGAGCAACACTTGTTAGACTTACTAAACACTCTTTGTAGTAGAGTTAATTATGGATTTGTGGACAAGTGAAGCTGGGAGGATGTTTCAGTGATGTTTGTTCTTGTGTTTTTTCCTATGATCTGCAGCTGTCTGCATTTGGTCTCTGGAGATGGGCTAGGTGAACCTTTAATCTGATCTACAGATCAGATGCTGCTAAGATGCTCGTTCTGTGATAGCTTATCAGGATTCTTCCTGCTTTTGAGAGGTTCTGTACTGAACCTGCTGAAACAAGGCAGCTGTTGCTGATCACCAACAGGGAAGGCAATTTTGCAAATGTCCAAAACTTAGACCTGGTTTTGCTTCTTGAAGGCTCAGCAAGATACTAAACTTAGTTGTTGTTCTTGCTTGCTTTTGTAGGAGTCACTGATAATTCTCATGGTGTCCTATGGATCTAGTGTTCTCCAGTTTTGATAAATTAAAATGAAATGGAATCACCTGGTTTTATATTCATCCCATCTCTTCCCTCATCTTGTCCTTCAGATGAAGACAAAGGCCACAGGCTTGTGTGCAGAACTTAAATATGCTGTTGGAGATCCCATTTCTTTTCCACTTGTTTGCAGTCAGGGAACTGCTCTTGTTGTCTGTTGAATTGTTTTCCGCATTACTCTTAGTGGAGCATACTGCAGTGCAGGACTTTATCCTGGATTCCAAGTCTTGCAAATATTGCAACAGCAAACCCAGTAATCCCTCAGAGATAGTGGAAATCACCTTTCTCCTCCTATGGTGCTTATCAAGAAAGTAAAACCTCCAAAAGTAAACTTCTACCTAAAGAACTGTGAAGTGAGGTGGCCAAAAAGTAGTTGAGTTGCAGTTTTTGGCTTTTGTGGGTGAGCTGACCACCAACTCCCAGCCTCCTAAACTATTTCTAAAGCTGAATCTAAAATGTTAAGACCTCTGTGGCCAATTTGGTTTGTGCTCTTGTAATCAGTGATTCATGACTCCTTAAGGTGAATGAGTAGAGACAGTGGTCATGCTAGACAGTTACTCAGCAAGGCGTGCTCAGGGTAGACAGTTCTCACCTGGTACGTTTGTATGTACAGAATAATTTTTTCCTCGTTTCATTTAAACAGGGAGATTGTATAAGTTTAGGGGAAAAAAGATCTTGTGTTTAAGGCTAGTGCTTACAATTCACTGATGTCTGTTTTTCACTCTGGTATGAATTTATGTGGGAAAAAGATTATTATGTCCCCCTTCCCCCCTCAGCATGTTAACCATTACCCATTTCGTGCCGGTGCCTTAAATTGTGGATGATGCAACATCAGTCAGTGATGTAGTGGTTGTCTGTGGGCTTCCTTGCAGCTCACAATGGGAACGTAAAGTTTGGAAACAGAATTTTATCTGTGTTTTGTGTTCTATGTCTGCTGTGAGGAAGGTGAAGCACAAACACCACAGTCATCTCCGTCTGATTTTTGGCTAGTGCCAGAAAGGTGAATCATAGTATTGGCGTGGGGGTTTTTGTTTGTGGTTTGGGGCTTTTTGGGGGTGTGTTGTGCGTGGAGGTGTTTTTGTGTTTCATTTTCGTGAGTGGTGGTTTTGTCTGGTTTTAAGTTTGTAACTTTTCTTGATTCAAGCCATTAATGCTGCCAGATGAGTTGAAGGGAAGAGGGGAAAGTATTATCTGTGAGATTAAGAAAAGGATTTGTGGGAGTAACTTGACCTTAAGTTCAGTTAATACTGTGGACACTTCCCCCACTTAGATAATCTGGTCTGGGTGATATCTCTTTGCTGCTTAGGACCAAGATACCACGAGCTTTCATTGCTTGGAATGGTCTTGTAGCCTTCCCTACTTTAAGTGAGAAAGTAGAGATTACAAGGATGTCCTCAGCTGAGTATCTCACAGCCTTTTACAAGTCATGAGGAGGGATGATGGTCCTTTCTTTGTATCCTTCTTTATCCTGCCATTTACCCAGACCATTCTGTGTGCTATTTCCCAAGTTTGTGCAGCTGAATTTCTGGCTTAGTTTGTTTGATTCACTCTTCAATTATTTGGAGTTTCTTTAAGATTTGAAGTGCTAGTGTATTTATTTCATATTTGCTAGGAGGAGCCTTGAAGGGTTGGGATGTTTTATCTTTTTTGTTGTTGTAGCTGTGAACTTTTTCTGGTTTTTTGTAAACTGAAATATTTGATTCTGTCCAGCTTTTGCAGAAAGGGAACCTATTATTCATAACACTTCGTGGTTTGTCTTCAGTACAGTGGGAAAGTTTTTAATATGCTGTCTAAAAATACCTGAAAGGAGGTTGCAGTGAGGTGGGAATCAGTCTCTTCTCTTGTTCTCTCTCTTGGTATTAGAGAGGAAATGGCCAAAATTGTGCTAGGGAAGGTTTAAGCTGAACATTAGGAAGAACTTTCCCTGCAAGAGTGTTCAGGCATTGGAACAGGGTGCCCAGGGAGGGGATGGAGTCACCATCCCTGGAGGTCCTGAAGAACCATGTAGCCATGATGCGTTGGGGCATGGTTTAATGGCCATGGTGGTGTTAGGTTAGTGGTTGGACTTGATGATCTTAGAGGTCTTTTCCAACCAAAACAGTTCTGTGATTCTATGTGAATGATCAAATCTGCAAGTTTTTGAATGCCTTTGTGCATTGTCAGTCACTTCTGCTGTGCACTCTAAAATTGAGGATCATTTAATGCCCTCTCTCAGCCTGTTCATTGTGTCCTCCTCCTGCTAAATCGCTACTTCCTCTGTTTCTGAGATTTCTTTCTGCAACTGAGTGCATCCAACCGACTTATCTTTTAATGGGTGAAAGGCTTGAGAGAGGCCATGGAATTCTGTGCAAGTTTTGCAGCTCTGTTGGGGATAGTTCTAATGATTCAATGAAGGAAAGAATTAGTATCTACTCATAGGAGGAGTAACACTGGTGCTGAAGTTGTTGTTGCTGTACCTGTGTGGCATAGTAATGTGGCTGGTCATACTTGCTGGTCACAACATTTGCACTCTTCAAAACATGTTTGTGTCCTTCCCCATCTGTTGGTGCTATGGTGGTTTCTGCCAGAAGGCTGTGCCCTGAAGGACAGGACAAAGTGGAGAGAGGGAATGTGCTCAGGGGCTGGAGTGCTGTGTTCAACCTGGAGCAGGGAAGACCAAGTCTTGGGGATTCAGCTGCTTGAAGGTGAAGGGAACAGTTTGCAGTGAGGAAATCTCTGAATGTAAGGAGAAGAAATTACTTCTGAGGATGATGAAGCATTGTAACAGATTGTGAGAAGTCCTGGAGCCTTCCTCTTTGGAGACTTTCAGGAGGACTTTACTGGACAAAGACCTCAAGAAATGTTTTTATCAGTAGTCTCCAGAACCAGTGGTTAGAGCTGTGGTGTTCTTTCTCTGACTAACCTTCTGTTTTGTGACAGTAAAAACCTTATTGACATGTGCCTGTAATAAAACCAAGAGACATACCTTAATATTTCTATGCCAGGAAAAGGACACCTGTCTGAGCCTGTGGACTTCTTTTTAACAATAGGGAAAATGGAGCTGGATTCGCTGCAGAGCACTGACATCTCTCTTGCTCTCCCAGCTTGATTTGTATTTTTGATTTTCTTTTTTCCTGAGGCCCACCTGTGCAGTACTTGATGAAGATTTTTCAGTTTTCAGCTGACTTATGCTATTTTGGGTTAGTGGGGGCGATGTCTTAAGAGATGAAGGTGTTTCAGGGATAAGAAAAAATAACACATGATTCATCTTGATTCATCTCAAGTCTGTCTTGAGAACTTCACTGTGATGACTGAAGAAGAGATGGGTTTTCATCATGCAGTGTGTTTTGACTAGGGTGATGATTAGGTCAAACTTAGAGTTCTTTGTCACCTAACTTTAGGAGATGAAGTTTCGGTAAGAAAAAGGAGAAAAAAGGTAGAATCAGGTTGACTTCCTTATGAGCTGTATTCTCTGTGTGGTTCCTGTATTGAGGACTTTTTGCATGATCAATGCTTAAGTAAAGTGATGGTAAAAATCTGCTTTCTAGAGGTTTCTTTCTTAGCTTATCTTTGTTTTGGGGAGTTACAAAAATTCTGTTTTAAAATAAGTCCTTGGCAGCCTTTTGTGGGTGTTTTTCTCATTGTACTTTAACTTCTTAGTGCAAATTCTCTTCTTTCAAGACCTTGGGAATAAGGAGTAGGAAGGATGGATCCCAGTTTAGTATGCTTCTGAGAGGCATAACTGTGGAGTTATGATGTAGATGCCCTGCTTGTCCTTCATTTGTTAATAAGAGGGTCCAGAGGAGGCTGTGAAGGTAAGAGGGCTGGAGCATCTCCCCTATGGGGACAGGCTAAGAGAGCTGGGGCTGTTCAGCCTGGAGGAAAGAAAGCTCCAGGGAGACCTTAGAGCAGCCTTCCAGTACCTAAAGGGGGCTACAGGAGAGCTCGGGAGGGAGTTTTTACAAGCGTTTAGAGTGACAAGAGGAGGGGAAATAGATTGAGGAGGGTGGAGTTAGACTGGATATTAGGAAGAAAATCTTTCCAGTGAGGATGGTGAGACACTGGAACAGGTTGCCTAGGAAGGCTGCAGATGCTGTATCCCTGGAGATGTTCAAGGCCAGGGTGGAGAAGATCTTGAGCAACCTGGTCTAGTGGAAGGTGTCTGTGCTTATGCAGTGGGGGTTGGAAGTAGATGATCTGCAAGGTTCTTTCCAAGTCAAAGCATTGTAATGAATCCATGAATACTGTTACTGGTTTCACAGCAGTGTTAAAGCTACAGACATGTTTGTCTGCGGGACTGGAGACACTCATGTATAGCTCTGTCAGCTTGGTGGGGTGGAGCCCTGTTGGCTACTGCTTTGGTATGACTCTGTTTATACTCTCTCACAAGTGCTCCAAAATATTTTTAAGCTAAAAGAAGTGATATTTTGCATAGTTTTCTCCTATACAGAATAGTTGATAAGAAAGCAAAATTATTAGGTAGAGTTAGAGGTTAAAGGAAATGTACCTCCTGTCCTTACTGACTAGAAGAGAGGAAGTCCTTATTCTAGAATGAGTTTCAGATGAGCCTTTTTATTTGTTCATTTCAATGACTTGAACAAAGATGACTACCACTTGGAAACCAGGAACTTGCCTAGGAAGTTTTTCTTCCATGTCCTCTTAGGCCTGGCTGTGTTTCTGGTGGTGTCCTTAGCATGCTGTAGCTGAAGTGGTTCATTGAGCAGCAAGCTATGAAGTTGGCCAAGCCCATCACTTGTAGAAATAAATCATGTAGGCTTTCAATGTAGTCATGAGAGATTGTTTGGAAGGTGGAACTTATTTACTGTTAGTTGCTTTTTTTTTTTTCTTTTTTTTTTTTGTGTAGATGAATGCTAAGATGCTAATCCAAGCAGAATTCTGCTTTTTAAGATGCTGCCTATTTCAACACTTCCTACGTGGAGGGAAGGTGCAGCATGCTGCTTCTCTTACCTGTCAGAGGGTGTGCTGCTGGTTGTTATTCCAAGCTTTGGAAGGATGGATTGTGCCACCAGAACAGCCAGGTTTAAAAGGGTAATTCTGAGTGACACATTATTGCTAAGATGTGCTTAGATACTCTCCCTGTGGAGCTGCCTCTGTCGAGTCTGTGGTTTTTTGCAATCACTGCATTTCCCTTTAGTGGTAACCACTAAAAATTGCCCTGTGTTCATGGTGTCATTGAAATTTTGAGGCCAGAGGGTGCAGCTATTGACTTCCTCTCTAACTATAATGGGGCAGTGCTTGCAGTTGAGGAAAAAAAAGCAGGTCTTTACCAGTGTTACAATAGTGTTTTGCATACTGTTTTTGTCATAGAAAGTTTCTTTTATCCTGTGGTTAAGATACAAAAAGGTTTTAAATTCCCCTATGTGAAAACATGAAGCATCCTGTCAAGTCTCTTTCATGCCACCAGCAGTTGTCTGTTGCATGCAGATGAATTCAGACACCTGACTCCTGTGCTTTTCATGATGTAGACACGGTGCAAGCAGTGTTCAATTTTACATGGTGCTTTGCACATGCTGTCTAAAAATTATATTCTGTTGCCTGAATTTTAGAAACAGTTGGGAGTTTTGGATGTACTTCCTTTTTCAGCATGTAATACCTTGCTGAGTTTAGTATCTTGGTGTTGCTTTTAGGGCTCTAGTAACTGTTGGAGCAGGTCCAGAGAAGGCCACGAAGATGACCAGAGTGATGGAGCACTTTTTCTGTGAGGACAGGCTGAGAGAGTTGAAGTTGTTCAGCCTGCTGAAGAGAAGGCTCGAGGGAGACCTTAGAGGAGCCTTCCAGTATTTGAAGGGGCTTACAGGAGAGCTGGAGAAGGACTTCTGGCAAAGGCATGAAGTGACAGGATGAGGGGCTGTGGCTTCAGTCTGGAAGAAGTCTGATTTAAGAGTAGACATGAGGAAGAAATTCTGCCCCATAAGGGTGGTGAGGCAGTAGAGTAGGTTTTACAGAGAAGCTGTGGAGATGCCAAGCCCAGGAGTGTTGAAAGCCAGGTTGGATGGGGCCTTGAGCAAGCTGGCCTAGAAGGAGATGTCTCTGCCCATGGCAGTGGGCTTGAAACTAGATGATCTTTAAAGGTCCCTTCCAACCCAAACCATTCTGTGATCTGCATGGTCTGTACTTTGCTGTTTGAATTTCCTTAGTAGATGCTTAAATCTGTCAGTTTCTGAGGTGGGAACCTGAGCTCCTAACATTATAAATACCACTCCAGGAATGTGTGCCCCATAAAGTGAAGTGCAGCAGCACCCTTACTGGCTACATGTTGTTAAGTTGAGCTTTTACTCTTAATGAAGGCTTTCTTCAGCTCTTTTGTTGTTCTTCCTAACAGACAAAATGAGAAAAGCAGAATTCAACCTGTTGGAGAATGAATGTTGGTCAGAAAAAACCCAAAAAATGCTTATTCCACCTGTAATAATGTTTTTTTTTTTTTTTTTTACTGGAATGTGGCTGTAGGCCTTTTGTGATTTAATTTTCAGTTTCTGTGTTGTGTTTTTTTTTTCTTAAGGAATTCACATGAGCATTCTAGGATTGAAATGTATTAGAAGAACCAGCCTATGGTTCTGCAAGTTCCTTTTTTATTGCTGATGAGAAGGTAATGATGTCTGCATTCATTTAGGACAATTTGAGCATGATAATACTATCAGATTATGGAAGAAGTATGAATTAAGGTAGGGAATTGGTTTATTGTCCAAAAAAATCCCTACGGACTGCAGCTTGTGCAGTAGCTGTATGCTGAAGGAGCAGAAAGCAGTACAGTTTAAAATGCAGGGCCTGTGTTCTTCAGGGAAAAGATCCAGTGGGAAACAAGTGATGTAATGAAATAAAAATTCTTCAATCTGATTCCTTTAGCACATGCCATCAGTCTGCCCATCTGTTTAGCTCTTTGGCCAGTTCTGGTTAGATTTCAAGGCAATAAAAAGATCTGGGAGGTAATAAAGTGCCTGGAAGTTTGGAGCAACTCAGCTAGATGGAAGAGAAGTCCAGGTTAGTGCTTCATGTTGGTGGTGAGGTGGAGGAGCTCTGGTGGCCATCAGACTGCTCTCTAGCAAAAAAAAAACATTTATAGGGGATCTCATGGAAATGATTGATAGGTGTATGAGACCAAAGACAGTTCTACTATTTGTGTAGCAACTTCATTGTTTAATTTGCTTCTAAAATAAACCTTAAGGCTTCTTAGAATTTCAAAGCTCACTGAGAAAAGATAGGAACTTCTCTTGAAGTGTATTTTCTTCCAAATCAGTCCACATTTGGATGAATGAAGGCTTGAGTGAAGGGACAGAAATTTGTACGTTGGTGGGGAAGAGTTTTGATCAAGTCCATGCAGTTTTTACAATAAAAAATACTGGAAGTGATTAAAGTCAGTTTTAAAATATGTCAGATGAGTGGTCTGATAACAGTGTTCATGCAAAACTGGGCTTGAGGTTTTGAGTTTCTTTCAATTGTCTGGAGAGATGACAAGATGGGCAGAGTTTATAGAACTTCATCTTGGAGTCATCTGTTGTTTTTTAAGAGTAAAACCAATATTTTGAACCTCTGAAAACTCAATGTATGGAAGCAAGGTTATAGGGTGTAAACTAAAACTTTGTTTGTCAAACATTATTTGGAAACTTGATTTACAGGGTGCAGAGATGTTAGCTTGTGTTGTTTCTTGTTTGTTTGAGGTACCTCAGATTCATCTGGAGTGATTCATGATGATGAATTCCATCAGCATTTGTTAGCCTAGCCTCTGGCACTCTGCAGCTTACTGAAATCTGGGGGCAGGCAGAAGGAAAAGCTAGACACAACAGTCACCTAGCTGTATTGGTTAACAAGCTGTTTTTATTTATCTCTTCTTCACTTGGGAGTGACAAGTGGTGATAGTTGTTTCTCTGCAGGGTTCTGTAGCTGAAGTGTGATAGATCTCTGCACTGCCTTATGTTGACTGTAATCAATACAACAAATTGACTGACAGCTTTGAAAGTCTAACCCATAGTATTTGTATTTGGTGGCATGTGCTACCTACTATGTTTTACACTTTATCCCCCTACAAAAGCAAAGTACAAGTGCAGGTATGAAGAATGTTGATTAGTAGTAACCTAAAGTTTTAGCATCTGTGTCCCCTGTCCATACACCTACAGGAAAAAGAAAGGTCCTGAGTGACTTTTTTTCTTCCTTGTGAAGTTATAGGTTTACAGTCAATGTGTTCTCTTAAGGACTTTCTTTTTATATATTCCCTGTATATAGGGATTCAATTTTCAAATGTCAGTCTTAAAATTTGCTTGAAAGCAGGGATGCTGCTGTAATGTTTGGCAAGAGTTGGGCTTCAAACTGCAGCCAGGAAGCCACTGCTAATAATGCCTTCAAGTGGTAGCTCTCCAGTGCTATGCAAATGCTCCCAAGGTATGAGTTCTGCTTGAGCCTTGAACTTGTGAGACCAGAGGTGGGAAGAGGAGAAAGGCATTTGGAAAGGCTCCTGTGAAGAGTGCTTGCAGATCTGTCTTGGCATGGATTTGAAGTAGCCATGGAGTGTGTTCAGCATGCCTGGGCCTTGCCAGTCAGAGAGTAGCTGCTTTTAAGGAGTTTGCTACCAGAGCCTAGACCTTCTGCTGCTGTGGGAAGCCTCCAGTGAGATACTAAGCTGTGTACTCACCTACTACATGTAATGTTCACTTGCAAATGGTTTTCTAGTGTTTTTATTATAGGTATCATGACTGATCATTACTTGACTTTCAAGAGAGCTATTCAGAATGACAAGCTGAGGCTTTCCTTCTGAAATCTAACCCTTAGAGCTGGTAGTGCTCAGTGTTAAGCTGTGTACTCCTGTTTGAGTCTTTCAGACTTGTGTCCTTCTTCATGGGAAAGGAAACAGAGCGGACATGCACTGCCTTTTTTCTTGATGTGAAAATGGCTTCAGCCTACTCATTAGAGCACTGAAATTCAAGTCTCATCTTCTGCATTTTGGGGCATTGGAGGAAGTTAAAATGCTAGGATGCTGTAAAGACAGAGGGGAAGGAATGACCATAGCTAAAGAGTGCAAAAATACCCTGTGAACTCATAACATTTAAAACCAGGCTTTGCATCTGCACTATCAGAGCACTGAAATGATAGAGATTGACCATCTGTAAGGCTGTCACTTAAGATAAATATTTTTTGTTACTCCAGTACATCCATGGGGAAAACAAACAAAACAAAAAAACCACAAACCAACAAAACCAACCAGCCCAAACACTAGAAAACATCAACAAAACAAAACTCAACCAAACCAACCCCTGTATGCTTTGAAGAGCAAAATAAAGATGTTCTATGAAAAATATAATCAATCCTACTAGTCAGTATGTTTGCCAGGATGCCAAAACTGATTGTCAGGGTTTGTATTGTGTTGCTTTGTGGTTTATTTTCAAGTCAGTGGTACAGTTAGGTGAAAGAGATGTTAAGAAATTCTGAATAGTAAAGATTAGACTTCAGCTTCCACTTGAAGTTTATGTTTCTGACTGACTGTCCTGTACAGCTCTTTCTTGCTCTGCTAGTGGGCTGCCTTCCAGCTGAAGGAAGGGAAAGGCAGGGGATGCAGAGGAGGGTGATTATTTTGCTAACTGAGAAACCTGAGTTGGTTCCCACATGCTCTGGTAATTTTAATGATTTTATTTCCTCTTTTTGGCGAGCTTCAGGAGGAGCTCAGTAAGTGTAATGGCCTGTCAAGTGAGACTTGCTTAACTGCAAAATCTATACTTGGTTCCAAAGGTCGGTCTGCTCTTGTCCTCTATGGAATGTCAAAGTCGGATTTTGAAGTAGAACACCTAGTGAAGTGTTGAGAACCTGCTGTACTAACTCAAACGTGAATATTTCATTTGAAGATGCCTTAATATTGAATAGTTCTTGTACTTACCAACAGTAGTAATTTTAGTTCTCATCTTACAGTGTTATTTCAGAGGAAGCAGAAACACCACTTCCTTCTTATCAGGCTGGCAGATTGTTGTCCTCTGCAGCCTGACATTAGTTGCTACTTTCTGGGATTGTCTTGCAAGGAGGTCAGTCAGTGCTTTGTACACAAACAGTTCAACCTTCTGAGCATCTCTTGGTCCCAGTAAGAGGATATTGGGCTGTGAGTTAAGGTGTTTCAGTGTGGTCGCACTTGATTAGCTTTATTTGAATCTTGTTTTCAGAGATTGCTAAATTATTGAGGAGATTTAACTGTATTAAATAGATTTGCTGTGTAAATAAAGATCCCAGTACATTGAAAGAGTTCTCTCTGTAATCACCAGATACACCACTCTGTAATCATCAGATATAGTAGCCTTCCAATATCTGAAGGAGGCCTACAGGAAGGCTGGGGAGGGACTATTGACAAGGTCTTGCAATGACAGGACTAGGGGCAATGGGTTTAAACTGGCAGATGGAAGATTTAGACTGGATGTTAGGAGGAAGTTGTTTGCAGTGAGGGTGGTGAGACACTGGCACAGGTTGCCCAGGGAGGCTGTGGCTGCTCCCTCCCTGGAGGTGTTCAAGGCCAGGTTGGATGAGGCCTTGAGTGACCTGTGCTAGTGGGAGGTGTCCCTGCCTATGGCAGGGGATTGGAAGTGGATGATCCTTGAAGTCCCTTCCAACCTTACCATTCTATGATTCTATGAAAGAGTTTTCTCTGTAATCACCAGAGCTAGCATTATATTTGCTTGTGTGTCTGTATCACTGGGCACCACTGAAAAGATCCCAGCCCCATCCTCATGAGCTTCCTTCTTTAGATATTGATCAGCATTGGTAAGGTTCCCTCTCAGTCTTCCCTTTTCCAGGTCAAAGAGTCCCAGTTCTGTCAGCCTCTCCTTGTAAGAGATCTTCCAGTTTCATGATCATTTTTGTAGCCCCTGTTGGACTCTCTCCAGTAGTTCCCTGCCCCTCCTGAACTGGGGTGCCCAGAACTGGACACAATCCTCCAACTATGGCCTCATCATGGCAGAGTAGGGGGACAGGAGAACCTCCCTTGATCTGCTGACCGCACTCAATGCATCCCAGGACATCGGACTTCTTGGCCATGAGGACACATTGCTGGCTCATGGTGAACTTGTCCACCAGCACTCTTGGGTCCTTCTCAGCAGAGCTGGTTTCCAGGAGGTCAATAACCCCCTTACCTGTACTGTTGGAGGGGGTTATTCCTTTCCTGGGGCAGTACCCTACACTTGCCTTTGTTCAACTTCTCGAGGTTCCCTCTGCCCTGCTCTCCAGCCTGTCCAGGTTTTGCTGAAAAACAGCACAGCCTGACAGGTTGTCAGGCACTCCTTCCAGTTTGGTACCATCAGCAAACTTGCTGAGAGTACACTCTGTCCCTTCATCCAGGTTGTTGATGAATGTTCACAGCTTTTTGTAGCAATTTCAATGATAGGAAAGAATTCAGAGTGGAAATCCTATTTCAGCCTCTTCCTGCTCTCGACTCAGTTTGTAGGAACTTTTATTCACTGTCAGTCTTGTCAGCTGGGCAATGAATTTTTTTTTTTTTTCCCCAGACATGCTTTTCCTTTTGTTCTTGTACAGTCCTCAATTTCACTTACTAAACCAAGCCACATTTCCTCTGGAGCTTCACCATTCTCATTAGCAGCTTACACCTTGTTGGTAAGCTCTGAAATATATTTCAGTTGCTTTTGAAATGCTTTTAAAGTAATCACTATGTACAGCTGTGGTTAATGGTGGCTCTTAACTCCATCAGCTACTGTAGAAGGCTTTTTCCTCTTCTATATTTGGGACAAGGGTGAATCAAATACTGGCCTTGCTAGACCCTTCTAACTTCTAATGGAAAATAATTGCTTATGTGGAAGAATGGAGACACTAATGAAGATCTTTGTTTGTTGCTTCTGTGTGCTTTGCTTTGCCTTCCCCCCCCCCCCCAAGTCACTGAAATATCATTACAAGGAAGAAAATATTAATTGCTCCATGTAGAGTAGCAGCAAAAGCCTTTGACAGAGATAGAATGTAGAAACAAAATCATCAAGGTGGGAAGTGACCTTTTAAGGTTGTTGAGTCCAAATGTTGATCAAACACCACCATACTCACTAAACCATGTCCTGAAGTGCCACGTCTACATGTTTTTTGAACACCTCCAGGGACATGGACTCCACCTCCCTGGGCAGCCTGTTCCAATGCCTCACCACGCTTCCAGTGAAGAGTTTTTTCCTGTTTTTCCCCAATATCCAATCCAAACTTGGTTGTTACATTGGGCAGTAGTGCCTCTGAAATTCCTATTACTGGCTCCAAGCGTGCTGATTTCTTGACTAGATAGATGATATGATAAATAGATTTGCTTATATAGGAACTTTATCAGTTCACTTGGGTCCTCAATCCAGTCATGGTTTACTGAAATGTGTTTTCCATCTCTAGCTCTTAAAAGGTAGCCTTGGAGAGTTGCTTTTATGCATTGACATAACTAGAGATTGTGTCTTCGCTAGTGTGTTTTCTATGACAGACAGCTTGGTTGCAAGCTTAATGGAGAAAGAGAAAGGTTTTCTTCAGCAAAGGATTTACCCTTTCAAAAAAACTGGTGCTCTAAGTTCTGAATGGCATCTTTTTGGAATGTGCTTCATTGTGTGCTGACGACATTGGTTGACCTTTGTGTACAGCTTGTGTATTTACTCATGTACAGAAAGTATCCGGAGTGTTAGGAAGTAGAAGCCCTTCCTTTCTGTGGACAGAAGCCATGGTTTGCCCTTTGGAAAGCTTGCTGCAGTCTTTAGCTAAGTGTAGGTACTTGAGATACCATTCTAGGAAAATCTTGCCTATCTTCTATAAGTTTCCAGAGTTTGTGTACAAGATGGGCAGATTCTGAGGCCAAGTGTAAGGTCCTGCACCTGGGTAGGCACAATCCCAAGCACAACTACAGGCTGGGTGGNCACTGGCACAGGTTGCCCAGGGAGGTTGTGGCTGCTTCCTCCCTGGAGGTGTTCAAGGCCAGGTTGGATGAGGCCTTGAGTGACCTGTGCTAGTGGGAGGTGTCCCTGCCTATGGCAGGGGGTTGGAACTAGATGATCTTTGAGGTCCCTTCCAACCTTGCCATTCTATGATAAGTTAAAAGTTGGAAGTTTTGTTTCTCATCTGCAATTTTAACTTAATTGACTCAAAACATTAAAAACCTGCTGTTTTTAACACCAGCAGAAGACATTGGACTTTGACAGGCAGTCTTTGAGAGAACATGATGCTTTGGGTGGCCTCTTACTGTTACAGTTAATGAAGTTCACAATTGAGCTTCAGCTTCATTGTACTCTTGGAATTTTCCCCCATTATTCTGGGGTCTGGGGGAGCTGACCAACAGTATAACTGCAAAAGCTGCAGGTCATTGTCATATTTTTCCTGTCAAAGCTCAATATATGATAAGGAACTCTTTGGGCAGCTGGATATTGAGACCTCTGAAGCCTGCTAAAGTTGATGTGTGTCCTCAGTCATTGTGTAGTAACTCACATGATCTGTTGACTGTTTGAATCTCCAAACTGGACATTCAGTGTGGAGGCCTTGCTTTTAAAATCCAGGGCAGATATTCATCAACTTCTCGTTTAAAATGTTTATAACACAAATGGCTTTTGGTTTTGCATTAAATGTTTTGAAGGAAATTGAGTGGTGATGGCTAAAATCATAGAATGGTCTAGGTTGGAAGGGACCTCAAAGATCATCTAGTTCCAACCCCCACCTTAGGCAAGGAAAATGGAATCCCTCTGTTCATTGTGTGCTTACCTGAAGGAGCTTCCATCAGTTCTTGCTCACTTGCACAATAGCCTTTGAAGCAGAATCTCCTAAGCATAGTAATAATGCAGAAAGAACATTTCTCTTGTAAATAAGAGAGGAATTGTCAGGCTAATTGAAGATTATCAGGAAGAGTTTTCAGTAATGGCAGATTAAATTTACAAGAACACAGACTGACTTAGAGGAAAGTTTGGAGAGACTCAGTTTTAAGCAATAGCTGCAGCTTACTGTTGAAGGTGCTGCTCTGGCAGCAGTTTGTGAGCTCTTTTCATCTAAAGGCCTTCAGTGAAGACTCAAGCTTGCAAAAACTTTAGTGGTACAATCATAGAATGGTAGGGGTTGGAAGGGACCTCTGAAGATAGAGGCCAACTCCCCTGCCAGAGCAGGGTCTCCTCATTCTATGCCTCTTGGAGTTTACAAGTATTTTGATACTGATTTTTTAGTGGCAGCTGTCAGGCCAACACTGACTGTTTCTGGAAATGTCCTAGTGCTCTGTACTGTTACCTGTGTGTTTATCTGCAATAGTTAGATGTTTGTGTATGAATTCCTGTGCTACCTAAGCACTGGGCGGGTTAGGGGGGAGGGAGGGGGGATGACAGCTTGTCTTAGGACTTCCTGAGAACAGAGCTGAAAATGAATGCCAAAAAATAATGGGTTAATAATGGCTGCTGGTTTCATGGGAAGAGTTGCACAAATTGCACTTCTTATCATATGCTACAGTAAGAGACTTTTAATATACTCTGTTGAATACAATATTAGGAGTTTGAGTACTTGTAGGGAATAAATACTGGGGAATACTTTATGGTTCTTAACTGATAATGACACTGATCCCTGCAGAATCATACTAAAATATTGTTTAAGAACCACCTGGTTGATGTAATTTTTAGTGCAAAACAGCAATCTTAATTTCCCAGATCTCCTTTCCCTCCTTCCCATTTTCCTTAGCTGCTGACAGCATTTTTCCACAGTGCAGCAGGCCCTCTTCCAGCCCAGGACAGGCTGCCCCACACCTTCTGCCAGCATCCCTGCTGCTGGCCCTGCAGGGTGCCAGGTCCTTACTCGCTCCAGCCTTTCTCTCCTGGAGGATTCAGTGCTCGTTCTGCTCCAGCAGTAACCCCCTGCTCCATAAGACCTTCCCAAATATCTTCTCTATCCAAGATTTCTCAAGCTTAGATAGTTACCATGTGTTGTGAGGAAGTCTGTCTGTTCCACCTAGCAATAGTTGCTAAGCAGGACATTTCTCCTAGCCCCTTGTCAGCACAGAGCAGTTCAGATTGTTTGACTTGTAGGAGGAGATTTTTATTCTTATTTTTAATATCTCAGGCTCTTTAATCTCTTTAAGTACTTTTTCTGAAGTCATATTCAGTTTGTGCTGTGTTGCAGTACTACTATATCCCCTTTTTTGTAATTAGTTGTTGCAAGGCAGTAGAGAATCTTTAGCATGTACATCTTCAGCTGAACCTGGGTAGCTTTGTACACAACTTGCTGGCAGTGGTGAGAAGGGGAGAGACTGGTTTGGACTCTGGCGTTCACTTGCAGGGCCTTTGAGGCAACAAATCAGAATGAGATGGTTAGGATTTGGTTTGAGTAAAGCAAATGAGCAGTTGCTATTTGACCACACATTTTGTTTGACCCTTGTGTGCAAGTTTTGTTTTATTTACAGGCTGCTTTTATAGCAGAAGTTTCCTTTCACAGTTGAAGTCCTTTTTAGTCATCTGGCTGCTAACCCAAAGCGTGAGTTGGCCACCTGTTCCTGTAGCCATTTCTCCATACTTTCTCAGGATAGAAAAGGCTTTTTGAGCCTCACAGATGTTCTTCCTTGAGGCAAAGCGTGAGAGCTGATGCAAACAGAAGGCTGCCCTTCTTGTACTCGTCTCACCCTCTGTTATCCTTATCCTGCTCTTGGTGAAGGAGCAGCTGAGCTTGGGAAGAGAGGGACCCAGAAGTCCACTTCCTATGGGCCTGTTTTTGCTTGTTCCTTGACTTTGGGTCGGGAGGTTTGGGTTCCTCCTTCTGTCAGTAGAGAGATTTTTTAGGATCTCAAACACTTTCAACAAATAACACTTTTCTAATTTTAAGTTATTTTGAGCTGCAGCTGGTAGATAAAGTCTTGTCTGTCTGTTTCAGAAACGTTTGTTAGGTAATTCTGATGTTTGAAGTGCAGATTACTCACAGAGACAACTCAAAATAATCACATAAACAGGTATGCTTCTGGGAAAACACATTTCATAGAATAAACATAGAATCACAGAATAGTTTGGGTTGGAAGAGACTTAAAGATTATCTAGTTCAGCACCTCTGCCACGGGCAGAAACACTTTCTACTAGACCAGGTTGCTCAAAGCCTCAACCAAACCCGGCTTGGAATTCTTCCAGGCATGGAACCTCCACAGCTTCTCTGGGCAACCTATTTCAGTGTTTCACCCACCGACCTTGTGGGGAAGAATTTCCTCCTAATATCTAATGGTATGAAGCCATCACCCCCTCATCCTGTCACTCCATGCCTTCATAAAAAGCTCCTTTCCAGCTATTTCATGTATTTTCTGTATTTCTCTATCTCACCTTGGAAGGGGAAGGGGCAATACAAGGTAAGCAGTCAAGACAGAAGGAAAGGTACATGCTGGAATAGAGTGGTTGTTTTCAGATTGGAAATAAATAGATGAAGAAAAGCTGCTCTACTATTTCTGCAGTTTCTGAGGACCCCATTTACCTCTCAAAAGGGCTGTAATAATTTATTACATGAGGAGAAACTTCTTTATGGTGAGAGTGACAGAGCCATGGAACAGGCTGCCCAGAGAGGTTGTGGGGTCTCCTCTGGCAACTTTCAAAACCTGCCTGGATTTGTGTTTTTGTGCAGCCTGCCCTAGGTTGTCTTGCTCTGGCCAGGGGAGTTGAAGTCAATCTCCAGAGTTCTTTTCCAAGCTCTAGCATTCTGTGATTACAAAAGGCAGCTGGCAGTTTTGTGCAATGCTGGCAGTGCTCAGATAGGTTTAAAGGTGAGTCTGCCATTTAAGACCCCAAAGTAGATGAACCCATATACTTTTTACAAAGAAGGCAGCATTTTCTCCTGACAGTGAAAGATTGCTCATAATGTGTTTAAAATTGGACCTCTAAGCTTTCAGATCTCATGACAACACAGGAGGAGTCATCACAACTGTTCCTAAACTCATTTAAGATTCACATGGTATGAGTTACGACATTAAATAGTTGATGTTCAGCCTGGTTGCAGAAACAGCAACAATGAAGAGGGGAAGAGAAGCAGCACAGTTTAAGGGCAGCTTTTGTGTTTGCTTTCAGTGAGATTTAGGATGTTCTTGTTTCCTTTTTTTTTCCCTAAGAATGCATAATTTGGCAGCTTCGGAAGTATTATTTTGAAGAATGTTCTGCAGTTCTGTCAGTTTATCTTGTGGAGTTGACACATGCTTGGACTGGGAAGGGAGACTGAACAGGAAGGAAGGTCCTTGTTCCTGAATGTCATTGCTGCATAGCTCTCATATCCTCAAGGATCGCTAGGACAAAAGCTGAGTCAGAGCACAGCAGCAGCCTGCGCTAGAGCAAGACATGGCCCAGATCGGGATTTTGGACTGCGTGATCAATCACAACTGGAGCTTTCTCTGTAACCTCTATTGTGCCTGGAGCGGTCAGGTTTGTTGTTTGCTTCTCCTTAAAATTATTAATATGATTGTATAATTTAGTAAAGGGGGGAAAAAAGATGCTGGAGATGCTCTCTCCCCACTCCCAATCCTATTGATGTAGTATTAGAAATGTTACCCTTTAAGGAGTTCTCTGGAGTTCTTAAGCATACAAAGCATGCTTTGACTATATAATTGCCTTTTTTTTTTTAACACTTTGAGTACTTTAGATTGTTCTCTTAGAGCCTTAAGCTTTGAGGGGGTTTCACTTTGAGTTGCACAGAAAGATCAATACCAGCTACAGGGAGGGGGAGATGTGCCAGGATAAACTGCAGTGGTAATAAATACAAAGCTCACTTGTTTTTTCTGCTTTAACAGGACTCGTATCTTGGCTACTTCAAAATATTGGTCATGAGTATGTTTAAAAAAAAACATTGTGAGGGGAGAGTATTTCAAACATCCACAGGATGTTATTCAGTTGTTAATGTGGATAGATTGATAGCTAACTGATGGCTAATTGACTGGCTTACTGCAGAACTGGGGGGGGGATGGGCTGAAACAAAAACTTGCCTAGATTTCAGATGAAAATGTTTTCAAATAGAATCCACTTCCTAAATGATTTTGAATTGCATATGCAGTTGTAATGCTGCTTTCAAGATACTCATATAACATTTCAGCCAGTAACTGAAGAAAATCTGATTGATTCTCTTCTGTGGTATAAGGGGGAGGTGAGAACTTCTTATAAAGTTGCAGTTTCAGCATAGTAACTAGAGGCAGGTGATAGGGAAATATTCCCACCATAGACAAGTCCTTTGAAATAATGCACCAAACAACCCCTGGATGTGTCATACCTCTACTGGAACTTCTTAATTGGAAAAATACATTGCTGTGGTGGTGTTGGGTTGTTTGTTGTGTTTTGGTTTTGTTTCTAGATGATGCAAAAGCTGATTCATAACGTTTGGCTTTTTTGAGTTATTTCCTTTAATGTTATTCACAGATAGTATCAGATTGAAAGGGACCCTCAAAAGTCATCTTGTCCAGCCCTGCTGCAGTCAGCAGGGCCACCTCCAACTAGGTCAGGCTGTCCAGGGCCATGTAAAGTCTGATCTTGAATGGCCTTCATGGATGGGGCCTCAACCACATCCCTGGGCAACCTGTTCCAGTATTGTGCCACTCATGTTATAAAGACCTTCATTCTGATGTCCATCCTAAATCTATCCTGCTTCAGAATTGTTGCCCTTCTGAACAGTGCCTCCCTAGCCTTCCTGTGTGTTCCCTTCAGATACTGAGGTGTAGCTAAAAGGTCTCCCTGAAGCTTTTTCTTCTCCAAGCTGAACAACCCCAATTCTTTCAACCTGTCTTCATAGGAGAGGTGCTTCAGCCCTCTGACCATCTTGGTGGCTTCCCATGGACCTGCTCCAACAGTTACATGTCTCTGTTGTGTTGGGGACCCCAGAGCTGGACACAGTAGTGCAGGTGAGATCTCACCAGAGCAGAGTGGCAGAACTGCCTCTTTCGACCTGCTGGCCATGCTGCTTCTGATGCAGCCCAGAATGTGATAGGCCTTCAAGGCTGTAAGTGTGCATTGTTGGCTCATGTCCAGCTTCTCATCCAGCAGTAGCCCCAAGCCCTTCTCTGCAAGGCTGTTCTCATTCTTATCATCCCCCAGCCTGTATTAATAACAAGGATTACCCCACCCTGGATGCAGGACCTTGAACTTAGAGAGGAAACAAAAGGCTTTCTCTTAGAACCTTGATTTTCACAGGTGCTTAGCTGATTTAAGTTTAATCTAACTTGCTGACATCCCATGCTTCAGAGCAATCCAGAAGAAAAAAGTAAAGACTCATGATGTGGGCAGTTCTGTGAAGTGTTAAAATGAGTTTGATGTTTGATATACCTAGAGGGAAGGGAAAGAGAGACTGTGAGCAGTTTGAAGTGGAATGTTTAACTAATACACACACACATTCTTCCTCAGCTGTTTGATCTTCTAGATCTTGAGTAGAGTATGTAATGGCTGTGTAGGTTGGTTTTGGTGTTGTTGGATTCCCTGTTAACTATAAATTCTAATGAGCTGTTGCTTACAGGTTTCTTTGAAATGAAGCTGAAAGTGCACTTAGGGGATATTACAGTGCAGCTACTCTTTTCCTATTGCACTGACATGCCATGGCAGAAGTGGAAACTGTCAGGCCTGGTGAGACAAGTGTGCTGCCTAGCGTACTGACTTAGCTCTTCACCTTCTCCACCTAGAAGTGTCCAAGGAAGCTGGTAGTGAGGATAGCAGGTCAGTGACCTGTGAAGTCTGAGACTAACAGCTTCTCCTCAAGTGGAACCTCAAAACACAACTCTGGTTTGACTCATGGCCTCCGTGAAGTAGTGGGTTGCACAGTCTTCCATCCATCCTGACCTCAGTAAAACATCAGGGGATGAGTTAGTGCTTATGATCTGAGAGCTGAGTTGAAGACCTACCTGCCCTACAGAAAAACAGATTTTCTTATGAACAGTTACCAAAAATACATAATTAAGCAAGTACACAGCTAGACAGTAGTCTGTGTGTGTTACTGATGATTTCTCAAATCAGGTTACAGAGCTATTCAAAGGTTTCATTTTGTTTTTACCATTCATTCCCCAGAATGCATTTCCTGAAGTTTGGTTTTTAAAACAAGAAGTGAACAAGTACAAAAAGGACAGGAATATTTTCTTCTGTCTACCAGGACAATTTAGATCTTACAAAAAGCACTTTGATACTGCAACATGAAAGTGATTGGAGGCAGTTGCCCTTTGCACTCTGGCACAGCAAGCTGTTGTGTGTATTCAGATGTTTGCAAAGGATATGCAGTGTTTCGTGCTAAACCAGAAACCTCTAAAATCAAATTAGTAGATGATGTAAATCAGTGTAGTTCTGTTGACATCAATGAGTTGCAGTTTGTAGTTCAAACTTTGGATGGTATTGATGTCTATCCATGAATCATCCCTCGGAAGCCTTCCGTGGTAATGCAAGGGTACAAAAATAAACCAGATTGCACACAGAGTTTGCCTTTGTTCGTGGAACAGGTTCATAACCTACCTTCTGACCTTTCTGCAAGTGGGTTACTGCAAAGTACCGAAGCATCTTGCTTCTCTACTGTGTCCTGTTCCTGCTGTTGACTTGGGACAGGAGGTGGATTCAAGTGACTGTCTCTTGGGCTGTTTCAAACTTGAGTGTAATTGCAAATGTCAGATGAGTGAAGGTGAGGAGCATGTACACAGTGGTCTCCTGTGGGAGACCACTGTGAAGAGGTCGATCGATGCGCAGATTCGTCTCTGGATTTACCCAGTCTGCACCATGCGTATCAGAGCTGATTAATCCCATTATCAATATAGTCTGGCCCTGGTCAGCAAGGAAGTTCTAGTGGGGGCTTTTTTGTTGGTTTTTATTTTTCCTTTGATGTTTATGAAGTTGTCTCAGTCATAACAGCATACTGACTGAAATCAAAGCAAAAGGAGTTCTCCAGCAAATGTGTGGAAGTGCTAAATAATGTTTTACTCAGTAACATAAGTTAGGCTCATCTTCCGTAGGATGTGGGATCTACCCCCTCTGCCCTTGTTAAGGACATCCTTTATCAGCCTTCAGCAGGCAGGTGAACTCTTGAGATGCTTGCTGTGGCTATTCTCCTTCTGACCATGATGGGATATATTCTTATAATACATCTAAAGCAATACATAACACTTCTTCAGATGGTTGGAAGAATTACTCATAGATGATGGAAAGTAGATGCTAGAACAACTTTAGGTTTTTTTTTCCTCTGTTCATCACAAATAATCTTGTGTTAAGGTGTTTGTTAGGTCATGGTAGACCACAGCTTGAATATGTGTTGTCATCTTACCAGAAAAAAAGCATTGCTCATCACTGTGCTCT
This sequence comes from Ramphastos sulfuratus, assembly GCA_013399055.1. Taxonomy (NCBI): domain Eukaryota; kingdom Metazoa; phylum Chordata; class Aves; order Piciformes; family Ramphastidae; genus Ramphastos; species Ramphastos sulfuratus. The sequence goes on along the minus strand of WBNM01027495.1, from coordinate 33,826 downwards.
GAGCAGGCTTTTGTTATTGAGGAGAGCAGACCTCCTCCTATTCTAGATTCTATTAGGTCTTTGCTGAACAGCATTGACCTTTATTTGTCTTCTTGCTGCAACCTGATCTCTAAAACAGTGTAGATACCTAAAATGTCAATTTCTCAACCACGGATCTTGGGAGTCCTGTAAACTTAGTTGGCCACTTAGCTGCACAGAGTGGACCTGACCATTGACATCATTTGGCTTGGAGGAACCTTCTCATCAAAGACTATACTGATGTACGTGGAAGTAGATTAGTATGTTGTGACACTAGAACAGCCAAAATCTCTTCTTTCTTTTTTGAAGGAACAGTTTTGAGTTCATTCTTGTGGGCAGTGTTTCCTGTGAGGCGCTGTGTGAGGAGATGTTGTTGCAGTGCAGGCCTGACTCTCCATGCATTCGAGCCCCAGAACACAGCAGTACTGCAGCAGCAGCTGCACTGCAGCTATTTCTTTTCCTTCAGAGAATCTCTAATAACATTACAAAAGCTTCTCAGTCTTGTGACTGTGTCACTTGGAGGATGAAATAACAGAGGTGGCTGCATTCCTTCGGAGATACTCACAGCTGATAAGGGTTTTGAAATGTGATATTGATGTTGTCTTACTGTGCTCTTCTGTTTATCTGCTGCCTGGAGGAGGGAGGGAATATGACCTAAATCTTGCCTCATAGCAGTGCAGGGTGTGATGTTTTCAAGTTTATTGAGCAAAAGGTGTAAAATCATCGCAGGAAATAGTTGGTGGCTTTACTCATTGTGGGAATTGACACTGCTGGAGAAACATTTTGTAATGCTCAGGGGTACAGGGAAGCAACTTGGCGACAGTGAGCAATTCCAGCTGTAGTAATGGGCATGCAAAGACAAGTAGTTCCTAAATAAGCAAATATATCTGTGTTTTTAAAATAGATTTCTTCTCTCTTCCCACCCTGACTGGACAGAGAGATGCAGATGTAGATTTTTGTCACCATATCAGCCGTTCTTGCTGACCTGCTCAGTGCAAACTGCAAGGAGATAGGAAGGTCACATATGATCACATCATAAGCCAACGTTCAGAAGCTTCTGGATTTGCAGCTAAACTGAAAATCCTGTGGCCAACTTTCTCCTCTTTATCCTCTTAGTGATATCTTATCTCTGGGCATAAAGATTTAAGATGATTTTTTTTTCTTATTTAATGACTTAGTCCTGTTTTTGTTTTGTTTTTTTTTTTTTAAGCTTTCGGTGCATTTTATCTTTGCAAGTGAAGTTCTTCACTGGAAAAGTTGCTTTTCTTCCTCCGTTATAAGCACAAGAGATTGCAAAATTATAGTCCTGAAATAATTTAACTGGAGTGTTTGGATATGTGGCTTTGTACCTGTATGCTGATCTTACTATTTTTTCTTAAACTCTAAAACTTTTCACTTCTGAGGCTTTTAAAACTTACACTGCAGTGATTTGCACATTATATAATATGTTCAAGTATCTTGAAACATGGGACTGGGGGGATAGTTCAGTGGTGGGTTTGTCTGCAGGAGGTTATGAATGGTCCCTGAATTAGAAAGCTTTAACACTGGGTAGCTCCAGCTGTATATTTAGAGGTAGTTTTTGAGGAGGGAAGCTGTGTATGTGGGGATGTAAAGAATCTCAACATGATTTTCTTAGAAGTTTTGTGAGGTCTTGAGCTATGTCCTCATTTAAACTTCTTAGGAAGTTGAAGCTTGGTACAAATAGTTCTTTTCTCAAGTAAATTCTTAAAACTCCCCCCATGCATCTAGGTGAATCTTTTGCAAGGAGAATTGGATTCTAGGGTAACAGCTTGCTTCAAATAGCTGTGTTTTTAGGGCAGAAACTTGGATTTTGTCTTCAAGTGTCAATTCTCAGATATTTCAAAGGCTTCCATTTGGCTTCAGCCGGGTCAGAGAGATTTCTGCTGTATATGAAATAAAAGCTTGAGTAAAGCGGCAGTGTTGCAGAACTGAATTATCTTAACAGCCTGAGTTATCAAAAGCTACTGTAATGTGTTTATGCAGTTGAAGTGGTGTGGCCAGTCTCATTTTTCTTGTTTTTAGAACAGGAATAAGCATTTTCTGAATGCTTTTGTTGAGTCCTGTTTTTGTTTTGGCACGAGGGGCAATGGGTTTAAACTGGCAGAGGGGAGACTTAGATTGGATATTAGGAGGAAGTTGTTTGCAGTGAGGGTGGTGAGGCACTGGCACAGGTTGCCCAGGGAGGTTGTGGCTGCTCCCTCCCTGGAGGTGTTCAAGGCCAGGTTGGATAAGGCCTTGAGTAACCTGTGCTAGTGGAGGTGTCCCTGCCTGTGGCAGGGGGTTGGAACTAGATGATCCTTGCTGTCCCTTCCAACCTTAATCGTTCTATGATTCTATGAAAAGTTCAGTAGTTTCAGTGAGAGAACATCATTCTCATCCTCACATTTGATAGACAACAGGTGTGACACATAGTGTTCTCTTGCTGCTGAGCCCACAAAGTAAAGCCCTTGCTCAGCATTGTAGCTGTGCCATGGAGTAGCCCAGCCCAAACACCAGAATTTGTTGTAGGGACAAGGAGGAAAAGTGTGTGTTCGTTTGGGTCGTTGGGCTAACTCAGACAAATTCTTTGATCCCAGACATACCCTCAGGCTACAATAGAGAGAAAGAGTATGAACCGAAGGAAATGTGTAGGCAGTTTCAGAGCTGACATGAATTTAAAGCTGTGGTGCATCTGGTTACTGAACCAGGGGTCTGTGCACGTTAAGTTTTGCACTGTGCAGTGATTTTGTTCTTAATGGCTTCTGGCAAACCATTTCACCTGTAAATAGGAGTATCGGAATAGTTGGGAAGTGTAGTGGAAGCTCTCTGGTAAGCTGTGTGTTTGAAGTCCATGTTATTCTAGAAAACAAGAGAATACAAAGTGTGTTGAAACTGACTTCTGTTTTTGCAGTGGTGATCTTAGCTAGGGACATTGGTGGTGTTCCTTAACATTTTCTCCCTGTTTGCAGGAAGCAGAATGGGTCATGGGGTGGCTCATAGAGAAGGGTGATGAAGCTGGTGAGGGGCCTGGAGCACAGCCCTGTGAGGAGAGGCTGAGGGAGCTGGGGGTGTGCAGCCTGCAGAAGAGGAGGCTCAGGGCAGACCTCATTGCTCTCTACAGCTACCTGAAAGGAGATTGTAGCCAGGTGGGATTGGTCTCTTCTCCCAGGCAACCAGCAAGAGAACGAGGGGACACAGTCTCAAGTTGTGCCAGGGGAGGTCTAGACTGGGTGTTAGGAAGAAGTTCTTGACAGAGAGAGTGATTGGCATTGGAATGGGCTGCCCAGGGAGGTAGTGGAGTCGCCATCCCTGGAGCTGTTCAAAAAAAGCCTGGATGGGGCACTTAGTTCATGGGCTTGTTGATTGGCGAGGGCGGGGTGATAGGTTGGACTGGATGAGCTTGGAGGTCTGTTCCAACCTGGTTAGTTGTGTGATTCTATGATATTCTGGAATCTATCAAAAAGTTTCCATAGGCTGAAAGTATGGAGCCCTTGACAGGCAGTGACTGTGTGCAAACCACTCTATCATTTGTCAGATGAAGGTTCTTCTATCATGCATTGAGAAAACTTAAAGGTTGTTTCAGTGCTGAGGGTCAGAAGCATACTTTCTGGTCTGCTGTCTCTGATATTTCCAGATCAGGCTGTTAAGGTGAGGACAAAGCATTTCCTATTATTAACAGGCAAGCCCAGAACAAGCAGAGAAGGAAAAGCTGCATTCGGACTAAATTAAGATCACATGACATTTTGCTGTTTGCTACCAGCCCTGCAGATGTTTCCTCTCTTTCCACTTGAAGGATGTAGCTGTTGAGAGGAGGCTTTAGCTAATGAGCCTATAAGAAAACAAGGAAGCTCTCAATTTCTTTTTGTTTTTAATGGTTTTTTTCTGACTAAATTTAATGCTGTGGGCTCTGTGTTTTATTATTGTAAATAGTAAATGCGAGATACGAAGAAAAACACATTGTGAAAGTAGTTTGCAGTTGCTCTCTTGGTGCTGTTGCTTGAAGTTGACTCATACTGTGTGGAAGTCATGATCTAAAATGAAGTGGATTTAATTAGCTTTGAAACAAATCTCAGTACAGGTTTTGAATGTGAACAAACTACTCCATATATATGTGGATGTGCACACAAACTGTAGTAGACATTTTTGTGTGTATATCTGTATATAAAGCCCCATATATTTATTTATGTGCTAGACTAGGGTCGTCTTAAGAGTTGAAGAAATTTGCGACTATCTAATGTTTAGAGGGAGATCTGCTGCTAGTTTGTTCTGCTGCTCTGCTCTGGTGAGACCTCACCTGAAGTATTGTGTCCAGCTCTGGGGCTTCCAACACAAAAAAGACATGGACCTGTTGGAGACTGAGCCCAGAGGAGGCTGTTAAGATGATCAGAGATGTGGAGCACCTCTCCTGCAAGGACCAAGCTGAGAGAGTTGGTGGCTGTCCAGCCTGGAAAAGAGAAGGCTCTGGGGAGACCTTAGAGCAGCATTTCAGTACCTGAAGGGAACCTACAAAAACTGGGGGAGGACTGTTTAGAAGGGCTCGTAGTGATAGGACAAGGGGCAATGCTGTTAGACTGGACCAGGGTGGATTTGATTTGGACATAAAAACGAAGTTCTTTAAAATGAGAGTGCTAAAATACTGGAACAGGTTGCCTATGGATACGATTGAGGCCCCATCCCTTGAGACTTTCAAGATCAGACTTGATGTGCCTCTGGGCAGGCTGATCTAGTTGGTTTTGTCCCTGTTGACTGCAGGGGGGTTGGACAAGATGACCTTTGAGGGTCCTTTCTAACATGATGCAATCTGTGAAGTTTGCAGATCTTCACAGTCTGCAAAGATGCAGTCTTACTAGACTGCAGTAAGGAAAGCTTAAGCTGTGATAAGCTTCACGTCTGGAGGGTTTTGCTATTTGGTTTGTGCACACCTTGACTTTACTGAGAACTGAAAATGTTGTTTTTCTCCTGTGGATGATTGTGTTTACTAAAGCAGTACACAGGATCATGTGTCCTCTGTCATTCTCCTCCCTATCCTCTCCAGCCAGCTCCGAGCCTGCATGGTGCATGGCAGTAATGCATATCTCCTTCCCTCTGCCTCCCAGCCATCTGCTGTGCTGGCACGCACTTCGGTTCTGAAAGGCTGCAGATTGCCCACTGACTTCATAGATTTGGAGCAGTCACTTACTGCTTTCTTGAGCCTTCCTCCTTACCTGGGCTTGGTTTGAGCCTATGGTTTATATATTCTGTTGAGTTGGCTTGTTCTCTTCAGTACATTTCAAAGGCTGTGATGGTAGTGGTGTCACTCTCTGCTTCAGGCAGGCAGCTGCTGCCACTCTTACTGAATGCATCAGTGGGGACTGACCTGGTGGAGAGCACTGTAGGGGAAAGGGACCTTGAGGGGTCCTGGTGGACATAAGGTTGCCCATGAGCCAGCAATGTGCCCTTGTGGCCAAGAAGGCCAATGGCATCCTAGAATGGATTTAGAAGGGCTATGGTTAGTAGGTTGAGAGAGGTTCTCTTCACCCTCTGCTGTGCCCTGGTGAGGCTGCATCTGGAATATTGTGTCCAGTTCTGGGCCCCTCAGGTCAAGAAGAACCTCAGGGAACTGCTTGAGAGAGTCCAGAGCAAAGCCACAAAGATGCTGAAGGCAGTGGAATATCTCCCTGCCAAGGGAACTGGGGCACTTCAGCTTGGAGCAGAGGAGCCTGAGAGGTAACCTCATTCATGTTTATAAAGATGTGAGGGCAGTGTCGGAAGGACAGAGCCAGGCTCTGCTCACTGATGTCCAATGATAGGACAAGGGGCAATGGATGCAAGCTGGAGCAGAGAAGGTTCCACGTGAACATAAGGAGAAGCTTTTTCACTGTGAAGGTGACAGAGCCTTAGAACAGGCTGCCCAGAGAGGTTGTGGAGACAGTAAAAACCTGCAAAGATGCATTCTGTGGCCTGCTCTAGGTGATCCTGCTTGGCAGGGAGGTTAGACAAGATTCTGTATAATTAAAAGAATGTTTCAGGCTTGTATTCCATCTGGGTGGGACTCACTGCTGTAAGAAAGGGGTAGGTTTGCTGTCAGGACCACCACCTAGCAAATACCTGCATTAACATTAGTTAGTCTCCTAAAAAGGACCTGTTGCTGTGGCTGCTTGGGCTTAGTGCAATAAGAGAACATCAAAATGACAACAGATGGGCTCCTTTGAGACAGACACCTAGACCTATGGTCACTCCAAGTGGTGTTCACATCTTTATTGTCTTGCCCATGCTATGGAGTGTCTTGTCTTGTTATGGCTATTAGCAAGACTTACTAGAGAGCTATGTGAGGAAAAATTGCTCACAGAGCTCCTTATTGCTACTAGTGGCTGGTCAGGGCCCACCTGGCAAGCATGAGAAATGGCATTGCCCCTCTTTGCCCTTAAGCTTACAGCAGTCACTAATAATTCATTTCTGATACTGAAACCATTTGTTGTAGTAACTTTCTCTCCATCTGGAGTCATAAAGCATTTGGATTGTGTTCCAGAGAAATAGTTCAGTTCTTCAGTTTGTTTTTATAGTCATTTCCAGTGACTATATCCCCCTGAGCTGCAACTCAGGAGAAATGTTAGTGGTGGGGAATGTTGGCAAATACCCTGCACCTCATGTGCACATGACACCCACTCTGCGAGAAGGAGGGGATGGGGTCCCTGAGGTTTGGAGTTAGTCTTCCTCTGGAGACTGATCTAACTTTGCTTTTTTTTCTTCTCCTTTTTTTTTTTTTTTTTTTTTTTTTTTNNNTTTTTTTTTTTTTGGTGTTTTCCTGCCTTCAAGAGGAGCTGCTGCATGGAAGAAGGTTCTGTGCACCAGCTGGAAAAGCAGACTGTCTTCTGCTGTTAGCAGTGGTCCCAGAGAGACACAGTCTTGCCTGGGCCAGGTTTATCTGTCTCTGGGAATGCTGTTTGCAGCTAGTTGTATGTGTGAGGACTTGGACTCCGTTATCTCTACATCTCTGCTTTCTCTTGTGGTGAGAGTGGTTCTGTAGCTGTTTGATCTTTTGAGCTTTGAGGGCTTGTTTGCCTCTTCGTTTCCAGTTTCATGGCAAGGCAGCCTCTCACTGAAAACGAGCTCTGCAGTTCCCACCATTGGGCTTCCAAGTACTTCCTGCAGCTTTCCTAAATGTTATGGTACTGAAGTGGACAAGATGGAGACACACATTCTGTCTCATGCTTTGAAGGTCTTGTTACCTGTCAGTAGGTCCATCATGATCCTTTGGGTGGGATCCATCTCTCTGTGTCCTGTTCTGCAAAAGAATGGAGGAATACTTAGGGATGTTATGTTGTGGATGTGGCATTTTGGGATGTGTTTTTTACGACTCTGGTAGGATTTGATGACCTTAGAGAGGTCTTTTCCAATCAAAACAACTCTGGGATTCTGGGACAGGTGATTCAAATTGCCTGATTCTGCTGTTCACAGTTTGCTATTAGCAGTATCACTGTAGATAAAAGCTTATTCATCCAGAACTACTCTCACTCCAGCCTGCTCTGTTGTGGCCATGTCTAGTTTTACTGAAGTGCTGCTAATAAAAAGTGTGTGTTAGCACATGATAAATGTCAGCAATTACATAAATCAATGTCTGTACTGTTGTGTTGTATGTATTGTACTGTGAACTTGTAATTGAGAGTTGAACTCGTTATTGGAGAGAGGGAAGCTTTTATTCTGAACATTACAGTGATTTATTTCTACTTAGGGAAGTTCAGTTTGGCATAGGAACAGGTCACTTAGCCTTGCCCAGGTAATGTTCCTATTTCTAAAAGGTAGAGGGAAAAAAAAATGTGCTTTGTGATGAAATTAGAAATCACAGGATTACTCAGTGGCAGTGTTTGAACATGATGAGTATTTAGCTTGGGGAGAGGATGTACAGAAGAGAGTTGGAATTGAGCTTAAAGTTTCCTAACAAGTCTAGCATGGATAGCAGTAAAATACTTAATTGCTGGGTTGGGTTTTTTTTGTTTTGTTTTGTTTCCCCCCTCTCTTTATGCAAATTCTAGATGCATTTTGGTTTTTCCTGGTATTGGCTTGTATCCAGGATCACACATCTGAGATTTTTATGGGTTTCCTTTCATCCCAATTTGGCAGACTGATTTCCGTCCATTAACGTGGCTTTGGAGACAGTAATAGTTATACTTTCTAGCTGCCTTGTGAGGACAGAAAATGATGGAAGGCTTCTTGAAGGAAGGAGCACTATACATGTACTGCCAAGCTATACTTCCTTGCCTGAATTTCTGTCCTTGCCAACATCCTTCCTGTTTGTTTAGAGGAAGACTACAAGATTTCATCGAGCATAAAAGTCTGAAGTTTGACCAAGTGGATATTTGACATGTAGGTCCTGGAGTCTCTTCATTCCAGTTGTTCTGCTGGTCTCTCAGCAGGGATTTTTTTCAGTGAGAGGCTAAGGCCTCATATTTGTTTTGAGGAGAAAGCAGTGTCCTGGATACCTGGAGGGATGGATTTACCTAAGGTGTTGCCTCTGTGTCAGTAATTACTCTTCTCTGACTGGAAATGACTTGTGTATAAGTTGCTGGTTGTATATTCCATTTTGCTTTAAAGACATTAGAAGTGTCTTTCCTCACTGTGGCTTGAGACCATTTCACCATGTGATCACAGCATTTGTCTTCCTAAACATCACTCATCTCCCCTGAAATCTTTGATATATGACCTTGAGGAGAACTGAAGAGAGTCACTTTGCACCTTGTATGAATGATCCTGCTTTGGGTACCACTAAGATAAAACATGGGCTGGTTTTTTTGGGTGCCAGATATGCCTCTCTGTGCTGCCAGCGAGGATGGTGAGAATGCATCTCAAAGAAAGGTGCAGAACTCTTTCATCTGTCTCTGGGATGTGTCTTAAAGGAACCTCAGAAACTTAGCAGTTGGAAGGGACCTCTGGAGATTGTGTCCAAGCCTCCTGCCAAAGCAGGATCATTTAGGGTTGTCCACCAGGTGGGTTTTGGAAGTCTCCAGAGAAGGAGACTCCTCAGCCTCTCTGGGCAGTCTGTTCCAGTGCTCTGTCACCTCACTGTAAAGAAGCTTCTCCTCATGTTGGGTTGAAACTTATGTTCCAGTTTGTTCTAATTTGCTTCTTGTTTTCAGAATACAGTGGGGCTGTGTGCCTTGGGGAGTTTGTGGTGGGTTTCTATCATACTGGAGGACCAGGGAAACACCTCCAGTGGACTAACCTTTTGCTCTGAGTTTGCTTCTGTTCAGAAGTCCCAGTCTGTAACTACAGGAGAAAATGAGTAAGGATGGAAGGGGATGTGCTGTTCTCTAGGGCTGGTAGCATTTCTTTGCTTCCTCATTTCTGATCAGATGCATCTAGCAAAAATAGGGATTTATATTGTATTTATTAATTAGTCGATATTTACTATTGCTTCATTTGGCTTTGCCAGCCTCTAGCAAAGCAATTTCAAATTCTCCATATGATTGATAGTAAAAGGTTCAGTGGCTTATAACTTAATTGAAAACTCATCAGTGGAAGAACCTGATTATTAAAGAAACAAAGGTTGACTTGCAGTTAAATTTGCTGCAGTTCTGTGGGTAACATTTTCCTGCCCACATAGATGGGATTTGTTTATCCCATTCTGTAACCATAGCAAGAAAAGACACTTTTGTGTTTTATCCTTTCTCCTCTGTTACCTTTTTAAAGGTCCTTGTACTTAATCACATTAAAATAAGATCAAACTGTTCTAGAAAAGCCCTTTTTTTTTTTTTTTTTTTTTTTTTTGTTCCCTCTTCTCCCCTCTGGAATTGCAGATTTAACAGGGCAGTTAGCTAAGTGATAGCTACTTTGGTACAGAAACTAGGGAAAACAAATGACCCAATAGAAGAAATAATCACTGTTTTCAAGTGAGCTCAGCATTTGTTAGAGCACTTAGAATACCCTGTTGGTGTCTTGGGATAATTTAGGGATTAATAACTATATTAAAGATCTTTCTTTGCTCTTGCTTATGTCAGTAATTACTTATATAAAAAGTAGCATCACATATCTGTGGAATCAGTAAAATGAGTACCATCTTCTCCTTTTCTGTCCAGCCTATATCTATTTAGCTGAACTCTTAGTTCAGGTATCTCATTTCTTGGACTCAATGAAAGTTGAAGATTGATTAAATGCAGCTGAAGCAAGTCCTGCTTAGCACCACCTGTCTCTGTGTTCTTACTGAGCTAAAGGTAGATCATCTGCTTGCTCTGGATTCTTTTTTCCTTTTTAAATACATATTTAGGCTTCAGTAAATGTGGTTTGAGTAACCTTTACATTTACAGTGCAACTTCTACTTCCAGAACACTTCATAAATAAATCATTTATGGTCCAAACAAAAATACAGATCTGTCTGTGGGTTGGTCAGAAGACTAAAGACTAGCTTTGGGTAACATGCAATTTGAATAGTTAACCTTTTCAGAATAATTTTTTTTTTTTAGGCTTATGATGGGAAATTACTGATTTGAGACTTAATTGGGCATAGTATAATTTCCTGCCTTTCCCTAATTCTCTTAATTGTGTGTTATACTCAGTGATTCATGTAGTTCTTTAAGACGCCATCTGAATTTTCATGGATGCTTTCATTGCTCAGAAAAAAAGGGTTAAATCCAATATCAAAACCCAACTCTGCATTTTACAATGGACTTAAGGCATCTGTTGTATGTCCTTGTAATTGCCTATAACAGGAAATGGTGCTTTGAGATACTTCGTGCAGAAACCTTGTATGAAGAACTCCTGAGGGAAATGATGTTTGATTCATTTTTAGTAGCCTGGGATTCTTCAGTCCTTGAACTTGATTGTGTGCATTCTGACTCCCATTTGGAACATTGCATCTATAGAAAAAACAAACTTAGGGATCTTCACTAAGGACTATGGCAGAATAATCTTGGGGGAATGTTAGATTTTATGTGAAGTGAAAATAAACCAAAGCATTCAGCTTTCATTCTCTTGGCATGCAAATTAATTGACTGAAAAGACAAATTACTTTAAAGCTAGGAGATATTTATGTATTTGTAACTTGATTACTGGCATCTTTGGCTCACAAGGAACACCACATAGGAGATCTGCCTTCAATAGCATTCCTGCCTATGCTAAACATCATCTGTTTCTTGCTTGCTGTCTCACATCCTTGTTTTGTTTTGTGCTTTAGAAAACCTTTTTCACTGTGTTTTTAAAGCTTCTCTGGCAAGAGACAGGCTGAGGGGTGTGCTGTGGTTGGGCATGTCACAGGGTTACTCAGCAGATGTTCACTCTCTTTTTCTTTGTAATTCAAATTGAGTGTTGTTCAGTGCGACTGTGAAAGTTGCTGTTGCTGAACGTACATAGTACTTGCCTCATAGTACTGCCTCCTGCTGTCCTGCTGGCAGAGCTTGTAGGGGGTCTCAGGTTGGCATGAAGATAACCTTTTAGTTCTGGCATGCTCTTCCAAGAAACTATGATTTGGCTGAGGGGTAGCATTTATGAACAGCTCTTAGTTCTGCAACTTAGAATCACAAACTTATTTTGGTTGGAAAAAGACCTTCAAGATGGAGTCCATGCGTTCTCTAATGCTACTAAAGCTGGTGCTAACCCATGGCCCTCAGCACCACATCTCTGCCACTTTGAAACACCTCCAGGGATGAGGATTCAGCCACCTCCCTGGGCAGCCTGTGCCCGTGTTTGAGAAGCCTTTCAGAGAAGAACTTTGTTCTGATCTCCAACCTAAACCTCTTCTGGTGCAGCTTGAAACTGTTTCTTCTTGTCCTAGCACTTCTTCCTTGAGAGAAGAGACTAAACCCCCGCTGGCTCCAGCCTCCTTTCAGGGAACTGGAGAGAGACAGAAGGTCTCCTTCTCAGCCTTCTTTTCTCCAAACCAAACAACTGCAGTCCCTGCAGCTGCTCCTCACCACACCTGCTCTGCAAAGACCTGTGTTTTGAACTCAGGATACTTAGGTATTTCTATAGCAAAGATCAGATGTTACACATGCTAAATGTATCTTTTGCCTAGCGGGGAGGGTTTTGTTGGAAAAGAGAGTCAGGTACACTCTAGACTTATATTTATCAGTGTCAACTTAACCTTACTGCTTACACACCTGTAAGGCTTTGTATTTGCTCATTTACATGTTGGATGTTGTGTGATAGCTGTGGTTGTTTTCAAGTGTTCAGAACTTGAGCATCAAGCATTGACTGAAAAAAAAATAGTACAAGAGGAGATTGCAAGGGAATGCTAAATATATGGGTTGCTGCCCATCACTTAATAGAGGAAATCACTGTCATTTTTTAGAGGCCAGGGATTGATTTGGGGCTTTGTTTCTCGTTTTTTGAGGAGCTTTTTTTGCCATTTCACTAGGATGAAGATGTTCTTACTGGCTTCAGTTTCAGGTTGTCTTATGAGACTGAGAGACTGAGAAGGGACACATCTGTGCAGAACTAAAAAAATAACTTCTGTTTGAAATCTGAACAAATGGGTGGAGGACACCTTGAGAGCAAACCCTCATCCTTAGCCTGATGGGTCATGTAACTTTTACCTTGATCTTTGCACAGCTTGAACTTTAAACTCCAGCCACTTGTTTTGGTCCAGTTCTCCCTAATTTTTCATTTGTCAGTCATCTCATTGCACAGTCTTTTTTTCACACCAACCCCTGAAAATGTGATTGAAGATGACTGATGAGGGCAGACTGACCTGAGATAGAGTCCTTAATATTTATTATTGATCTTTCCAGAATCTACTGATAATCCCTTCAGGCCGTTAGAGGAGCAGAGTTGTATCTGGCTGCTCTGGATCCTCTGCATGTTTTGGTTCCAGAACTGGCTCCTTTTCTTGTCTTGGCTACAGCACCAAGACCCTTCTCTGTATCTTTTGCCTTGCTGCTAAAACAGGGTCGATGGAGAAAGGGAGGCTGGTCTTTGAAGCACTGGCTGGTGTTTGCTTATCCGTCCTGCTGGATATACCAGGATGTGGGTTTCCAAGGACAGACTGAAGCATTTGTGTAGGAAATATGTCATGCTTTACACATCTGAATGCAGAATGTCGTTCTGGTGGGTTAACTCTTAGCAAGCAGCTGCAGCACTTTCCTTACAGTAATGCATGCTGTCATCATTGTGGCTCCAGTGGAAATGCTTTATCTTCTCTGTAGATGTTGATTGGAGTTGGCTGGGACCACCTTGCCGAGAAGCACTGCAATTTGAGATCCCAGCTGTAAGACTGAAGCAAAAGGGATTATTTTGGAGCAGCCCAGGGAGAAAACTGAGCAGTAAATTCTGACACGTATGGGGCAGTGGCCGAGCCACAGCAGCAGAGCTACAGGAGGACAAGAAGACCATTATTTCTCTTTGAATACCCTTTGAATAGGCTATAGGATCTGGTATCTAAATTTGTTTCACGCATCATTGAACTAGAATATTTAGAGGGAGGGTCACAGGGCTCTGCATGCTTTCTTTGTATGTCTTCTGCCTTAGATTTGAAATGTTGTGTGGTGTGGCACTAAACTTTGAAAATTGAAATGGGAGATTTTATGTAACATGAGAAGATAAAATATTTTTATGATGGTATGCTTCTTGAGTCATAGGCATATGCAATTACAACTAAGGGGAAAAAACCCAAAACATAAAAGTCTTATTTTTGCATGAGAGAAAGGATTGCAGTAAGATTGTAAAAGAAAACTACACTTTTAAAAACTTGTGTGCTTAGGATTTGCATAGTGAAATGTTCAGAGAAAGTGAAGGGTAGGAAAAAAAACAAAGCTGGGGTTCAAGATATGACTGGAGAAAAAGAAGCATCAGCTGCCTTCTTGCTGAGAAATCCTAACCAATTGCCTATGTTCTTCAGTGCTGTTCTGCTTGTTTTAAGTGAGGAGATAATAGTTGAGAAAACCATGCCAGCATTGTGAGGAAAAGAAGAGTTAATTTTACACCTGTGAGAGAGCTGTGTGCACCCAGAGTTGGTGTCTCAGAAGCCACAGGATTGTATCTGAAGTAGAAAGAAAAACATGAAGGCTGTGCTCATTTCCTGGTGTTCATTTGAGCCTCTCGCTGTTGTGTGTTCACTTTATTATTGTCTAACATAATTGAAGAGTAATTCTTTATGTTGATGTGATCAGAGGTGTAATGCTGGAAAGGATGCTACTTTACAAGGCATTTCTCTTCAAAATATTAGTGAGCATCAAGTTGTTTTGGTTATGGGGAGAGAAATGAGATTTTCAAGTACACAGGAATGGGGGGGGATGTTGTTTGTTTTATTTTACTGAAAAAGTAATTCCCCAAATGATGACTTCTGTGTCTCTCTTCTTTATTTTAGGCATCAAAAAACAAAGAGGGAAAAGAGCAGAGTGAAGTGTTATCACCATCAGAGGAAGAAGAAACTTTCTCTTGGCCTGGCCCCAAAACTGTTGTGCTAAGGAGGACTTCTCAGGGTTTTGGCTTCACCTTAAGACACTTCATAGTTTACCCTCCTGAATCTGCAGTTCAATTTTCATTTAAAGTAAGTTAAATAAATGAATCACTCACAGCTTTATTATCTTTTTTTAGGGTCAAAAACCCAGCTTGCTTGAAAGTAAGCATGTGTCTAGGTGTGTCTTGCACAAATGAAAGGTCTGTTGTGTGTAAGGTGGGTAGGCTCACTCTCTGCCTTCTTAGGTAGCCATGCACTGATGTTTTCCAAAAACATGGAATGGATTGAGTAGGAGTTCCATGGGTAAGAGCAGTGGTTACTGCTGAACATAGAAATAGTTCTCTGTACACAACTTCTACACTGAAAGCCAGCTTCATTAGTCTGTATGCCTTTGGAAGTGTAGACTTCCAGACTGGTGGGAGGCTTGGGGTTTGTTGTTTTTTCACACTCCCTCTCCCCTTTCCCCTCCTCCTTTTCCCTGTGAAATGGATGGTATGAGAAACTCCATACTAAAAGAACAGCCTGGATAAACAGTACTTTGCCATAGTTTATCCTAAAGTGAATATATGCTTAAAAAGACAGGATGTGTTTCTTTTATATTTTCTACTCAAAAACCCCTAGCAGTCTGCAATTCCTTGTTAGTCAAGAGACAAAAATACACAAAATTTGTGCAGACCTACGTTGCAGGACAGCTCTCTTAAAACACTTTCAGTTAAAACATCTAGTTCTAAGTGTTAAGTAATTACTCTGCAGTCTCCAAGGGTGTCTGGTTCTGTCACAGAAGAACCTTTTGAAAGTTGCTGTAGTACCTGGTGTTGAGAAAGTCCATTTAGTAGAGAGAGAAATTTGAACACTGAGAGAGGGCTTTTTCATAGTGAGTTTGAGTAGCATTTGCTCATTTTCAAGTGATCAAGTATGCAGGTTCTCATAATCCATGCCACCTCTCAAGTTTCCCTTCTGCTGTTCCAGCTAGGCAGAAGTACATGCTTATCAAGGTGGGGAATGGCTATCAGAGCCTCACACTCTTTTCCAGATAGCCAGCTGACTTCTGTCTCTGCAGGATTCTTTTGTTGAAGTTGTCCTTTACCTGTCCTTGGTGGAAAAAGCTTTGCATGAGAATCTTTTTTTTTCTGGCTAACTTCAGCTCTTCAGCCTGCACCTGAGTGCCCAAGTGTTTTTACCCCTTGACAAAGAGTTGCTGAAGCTAACTGGAAGTGAGACTGTTGGCTGTATCAGGTGAGCCCAACATTTCTGGCCTTCATAGGTAGAGGCAGCCAACAGCAACCTCAGTTGATTTCCAGTGTGAAATAGAGCTAAGCAGCTGCCTTAACTAAGCAGAATGAATGATGAGCACTTGTTAGCATCCCACAACCCCAATCCACACTGAGGGGAGAAATAAACAGCATGAGCAGACTTGATCTCTTTAACAAGTGATTGGACAAGTTTCTTCCTGAATATACACTAGATCTCTCTGAGGGGGTGGATACATTTTTCACATGCAGAAGATGATGAGCACAGGGAGGGGAAAATAATGTAAAAAGAAAAAAAGAAATGTCAGCACCTCCTCTTCAGCAGCTAATGATTAAGCATAAGGAGAAACTTCTTTATTCTGAGGGTGCCAGAGCACTGGACCAGACTTCCTAGAGAGGTTGTGGAGTCTTCTGCTCTCAAGATTTTCAAGACCCACCTGGGATGTGTTCTGTGCAACCTGTTCCTAGGGGTTAGACCAGATAATCTCCAGAGGTCCCTCTCAACCCCTACCATTCTGTGATCTCCCCTTTTCTTCTGCAAGATAGTTCTTAGAACTTTTTTTTCCCCCTCCCCTCTGTTTCTTCTCTGTTATGTTAAAATCTGGTTAATTCATTCCCATTTTTATGTGGTTTTTGAAAAGGAAATAATGAGGTTATTGGGTAGTTGTAATACCTTTATTCAGGGGTTCAATTCGATCTTAAGATGATGCTGGTCATTTGGAGAGAGGCCTGGTGAAGACCACTGTAAATTAACCTAAACTGTTATATTCTTATTTCTTCCTTTTAATGTCCATGAGGTGGTAGAAAAAAAGAACAGATCTTCAAAATTATTACTCCTGGATCTCATAAGGTGGCTTTTTCAGATGTCAGTGTACCTAGGATATGGTTCTAAAGAATGAAATTCTCCTGTTGTCAACCTTGCTCTGACATGAGGTAAATCTGATTTTTCTGCTGGTCTTCTTTGGCCAAAGGTAGGTTTGGTTATCAGCTATTTACAGTCTGTCATTGATTCCAAACTCAGTTATCTCTCTTTGATCAGAACTGTTAAGGCCTTGGAATGTGGAGATGTTTGGTTTTCCACACCTTAGAGGTAGTGTGGTGTGGTGTGCTTTGGTTTGGTTTTGTGACTGTCTGGAGTCACTCTCACTTAACAGCCAGAGTGACTCAATCCCCTGCTAGTTTGTCAGAGCCACAGTCCTTTTCTTATCACAAGTGTCAACCTGGTGCTGGCACTTCCCCTCTAAATGAGTGCAGAGGTCTATTTTACCCCAGGGAAGGCTTTGATTTCTTCCACATAAGCTTACATTAATATATCTAAATCATCCTGCAGGTCAACATAAACTGGTAGAGGTAGTGAAGAGAAAGAAAAACATTAGAAAGAGCTTTCCTTCAAACAATCTTTCCACTTTCCTTGTAGGTATATAATTATTTTTTAAATACCTATTCTTGGTTCCAGTTCAGAAATACCTGGTGAAAATTCCAGCAGGTTTGCTGATGNCATGTGAATGCAATGAAGATTTTTTTTTTTTTTTTTTTTTCCCCTGTGAGGATGACAGAGCTGCCCAGGGGGATTGTGGAGTCTCAGTCTCTGCAGGTGTTCAAGAACCATCTGGATGTGTTCCAGTGTGATCTGCTCTGGTAGGGTGGCTGGACTGGATGAGCTTTCAAGGTCCCTTCCAGCCCCAGACATTCTATGATTCTATGATTCCTCCATGAAAAATTCTGCTCCTGTTGTTTGCAGCTGGTGTGTTCAAAAAGCTGTGGACAGGTCAGGAAGAATCATAGAACTGCTCTGGTTGGAAAAGCCCTTTCACATCATCAACTCCAACCATTCTCTAACTCTGCCAAGGCTGGTCCTAAATCATGTTCCTCAGTACCACATCTCTGTCTCTTTGAGACACCTCCAGCAATGGCAATCCCACCACCTCTGTAGGGAGTCTGTTCCAGTGGCTGTGAACCCTTTCAGGGAAGAAGCTTCTTCTAATCTCCAACCTAAACCTCCCCTGGTGCTTCTCACATGGGAGTTAGCAGTCCCCCAGTAATAAGTTGCACTGACACAGGTTCATAAAGTTTAAAATAATGCATAAGTTTACTTTATTAATATTACAGACACAAGAGATTGGGATTGCTGGTGAGAAGTGCACTGACTGCAAGTGATGGAGCTCAGGTTCACAAAGCCTGGGTCACATCTGATGCAGTAGGAGATGCAAACCTTTGCAGCTGTGCTGATAGGTACAGAATAGTGAGAGTGGTGCAGCAGAAGTTCAGCTGTGTATTGAATGTGCAGTTCTTACCAAAGTGTTCCTGTCTTGGACATCAATCAACCTCATCTCTGCTAAGTCCCCAGTCTTTCCCTCCTGTGGAGGTGTTCCCCTTGTGGGTTTTTATACTCTAACCCCAGTTTTTGTCTTTGCCTTCTGGGTGCCATTTAGCATGATTTGGGTGGAGGATTGAGTGACAGTCATAGGTGCTTAGTGTGTTCTGTGCTTGGCTCATTATCCTGCTGAGGGGTGTCAACTTCAGTATTCCTTTTACAGTTAGTTAGGCAAAGGTCTTCTCTTGGGCACCAGAGCCTTCAAAGCTGTGTAGTTTTGTTGTTTTAGCCTTGATTTGTTAGTTTTAGCCAAAACAGGGCTGTCTTATCTTCACAAGCCTCCCTCCCTTGGTTACTTGGCAGCCCAGCTTCGTGGCTCTTCCATGTGAGCATAAGAAAAATCCTCACAGTGAAAAAGTTTGACTGAAACAGGCTGCCCAGACAGGTTGTGGAGTCCCCTTCAAGGGAGCCATTTGAAACCTGCCTGGACATGTTCCTGTGTGACCTGCTTTGGTGATTCTGCTCTGGAAGAATCTGGCAGAATTCTCTATGGAATCACAAAATTGTCTGGGTTGGAAGGGACCTCCAAAGATTATCCAGTCCAACTCTCTGCAGTCAGCAGGAACATCCTCACCTAGGTCAGGTTGCCCAGAGTCCTGTTGAGCCTCACCTTCAATATGTTCAGGGACTTCAAGGTCCTTTCCAACCTCTAACATTCTGTGATCTCCATTCTCAGAGATAACAGACAGCTCTTGGTACTAACCATCTTGACCTTTTTCCTCACATGTGCTCAACTAGCCAGCATTCCTCTCCCCTGTAAGCTGGGCAGGTCTCCCACAGTGGAGAACAGTGAGCATCTCTAGGACAGTTGTGGAAGGAAGTGGTAGGGAGGGACAGCCCTGTGTGAAAGGCAGTGTGAAAAATGGTCTTGGAAACTGAGCCTGCAAGTTAACACATTTCATTCTGGCAAAATACTTGGCTGTGCTTACGTGACGCCACACAGCAAACTGGGCATAGCTGCACATCCAGCAGCAGCCCATTGTGTATCCTTGCTTCCAGTGCCTCCTGTCCTTCAGAGTGAATAAAGGGTGCTCCAAAAAAGTCTGGGTTAAATGATGCTTTGAGCAGTAGATACTAGGATTTGTTAGCCAGCAACATGTTTTTGCATGAGGAGTTCAATCTGGGAAGCGAGTGATAAAAGCCCCTTCTCTTTCTGCATGGAAGCAGCAGATACTAACATCTTGCAAAGTGTAAGAGGTAAGTGTAGGAGGGAGGGCTAATTCCAAAACACTTGCATTTATAGAGCATTCCATTTTTAAAGACCTGAGCTCATTGGCTTGGTACCATGAAAAACTAATGTGTTGCAGCTGTCTCTTCAAACTGAGCTCTGCATACTCCGTGACAAACCGACAAACCCACTGCAGCATTTCATGAATGATGGCAGTTCTTCATTAGCTCACTTTTCCCTTCTTGAGTGTTTGCTTTTATAGCACCAAATCAGGTAACTCCCCTACACATGACCCACATTTTCCAGGCTCTGAATTCTAATATTCAGGGTCCTAAAGATGTTGGCTCTTTGGAAAACTAGAGACATGCATATGTTAGCTCTGTCTAATTCTTTGCTGCCAATCATAGTTCAAAACCACCTGGCTCTTGGAAGGCTTCAAGAGATTTTAACAGTACTTTTTCACTAGTGTGGCATTTTTACCAAATCATAGAGCAGGCAAGACTGTCCCATCTTGAGGATTTACACCTCTCAGAGTTTGGGTGGTTTAGCTTTTTAACTCAGGGGTTTAGTTTTTGGGAGTTATTGTCATTTTATTTGTTTGTGTGTTTTTTCCTTAAGGGTATCTTTCTGTAGTGCCTTACAAGAGCTTTCTGTGTCTCTCAAGAAATGTATTTGTACCTAGGAGAGACCTGTCTAATCCTCATCATTCTATAGTGTTCCTATCTAAGTCTTGCTACTGCTTTTTTCAAGTTTTCATCTCTTGAATAGTTTGCTAAGGCTAATGTGTATTATGTTTGCTTTGAAAATATTTAATGTGCAGAAGATTTATGATTTGTCTTGAAATGCAAAAGACACAAATTTGGAATCAATACGATGAAAAATAGGAGGAAATACATGTGTGGAAATTGCTGCTGGGATCACAGGAATAGAAGGGGGCAGGGAAGGGAATGTTTACACTGATAGGATGAGAGCAAATGGATTGAAGGTTGAGGAAGGGAGATATAGACTGGAGATGAGGAAGAAATTCTTTACAATGAGAGTGGTGAGACACTGAAACAGGTTGCCCAGGGACATTATAGATGTCCACTGCCTGGAAGTGTTTTGAAGGCAAGGTTGGATGAGGCCTTGAGCCGCCTGATCTAGTTGAAGGTGTCCCTGCCCATGGCAGAGGGGTTGGAACTAAATGATCTTTTAAGGTCCCTTCCAACCTCAACCATTCTATAAATCGATGACTCATGTCCTTGCTCCTTCTTTCTTTCAGCATGAAGCTATTTTTAATGACCTGAGGTGAATTGTTAAAAATGCTTCATAATAATAGATACTAGTGTAAGAAATTGTACTTGGGTTGAACTTTCTACATATAAACAATTGTGCCTTTCAAATGGTAGACTTTTGTAGAAGAGATTAGCCATGATGTTTCAGAGGCCTTTATGTTAAAACAGTCATAGAATCATTAATGTTGGAAAAAACCTCCAGGATCATCAGGTCTAACCTTCTACCCAGCACCTTCATGGGTACTAGAAGAATACTGACAGGAAACTAACTGAAGTAATCCTTTTCTGATTTAAGTTGGGTGATGTATCTTTTTTGGACTGTTGATGAGACCTGGTAGGTTGGGTGGTGTATATATAGTGCAATGAGCAGAGAGAATCTTTAAAGTTGTCACTAAAGACTGCTTAAGGAAGAAGATATTTTTCTCTAGGCAATAACACTGAAGGCAAAACAAACTTGATAAATTGCAGGAAACATTCAGAGCTTACTTACCAAATATTTTGTCTCTGTGACATTATTTAGCTTTGAATCCTTGGATGATTAAAGTATAACCTTGGACTGTGGTGGAAACATGTTTGCAATAGCACACAGTGCAGTAATGGGCTTCATGGCAGCATTTTGGGGGTTTTGGTCTTTTTTTTCATAGAATGGCTTTGGTTGGAAGGGACCTCAGGCAGAGATCATCAACTGCAACCCTCCTGCTGTGGGCAGGGATGCCTCTCAGCTAGGCTTGGTTGCCCAAGGCCTCTTCCAATCTGACCTTCAACCCCTCCAGCGAGGGGGCATCCACAACCTCTCTGGGCTATTTGTGTGTTCCTCTGGCGATGTTTCATGGACCTATGCTTCCCTGTTGCTTTTAAGGCAAGTAGTCTGCTGTATGCTCAGCACAGTGAAAGCCTGGAGACTGTGAAGGTGAATATTTGTGGAAAAGTACAGAACAGCAGAATGTAGACTTAATCTTGCAAATTCTCTTCGAGCCTTTTTAGCTTACAGATGCCTATGCTTTTTTTTTTTTTTTCCACATACTGGATTTTTAATATGCTCTTTCTTTTTCCTTAGGATGAAGAGAATGGGAATAGACAAGGTATGTCTTGTTTTTTTTCTTTGCTGGGTCCAATGTGTTGAACGCTTCTCTTGAGCCATGTAACGCACTTCAATAGCTACCAAAGTGTTTGAAATGTAAGATCACATCCATGTGACCAAGCTTGTTGAATTCCATGGTACTAGAGCAAAAGAAGTGTCTTTCAGCTTCACTAGTTTAGTGTAGGTGTTGTGTGGCCACTAAATTAATTCAGACGCCTAACGTAGCACTTGTGTGCTGAGTGTATCGCTTCATCACCTATATGACAAAAAGACAAGAAACCAGCAGCTGCCTTTTTAGTGCCAGAGTTTCACACTCTGTGAATGTGATCTGCATGTCAGACTTAGTTACCTGCTCAAAGTTCTACTAGAAAGGCCTTGAGTTTCATGGGTGTATTTATATACATGCATTTAAAAAGTGCTGTACGGAGTCTAAGAGCAGCAAAGCAATGCACAGGTATGTGTGTAAACCTGGTGTTGGCAGTGAGGGTAAAAATTGTCCACAGAAGTGGTATTCAACTCTTTTAAAAACAGAAAGATTTTTAAAAATGGTTATTCTTGTTATATTCCTGATGAAGTGTTCTTTAGTATTTAATGCTACTGATCGAATTTATTTCATCAGCTTTGGTGCTTCATGTACAAGTTAAGAGCTCCATGAAACATGTCTCAGGAATGTTTCCCAGAGCCCTATCCAACCTGACCTGGAATGCTTCCAGGGGTGAGGCTTCTACTACCTCTTTGGTACCTGTACCAGTATTTCACCACCATCATTGTTAAAAGAAACAAATCTTCCTTATATCTAATCTAAATCTACCCTCTTAGTTCAGATCTATTACCCTTTGTCACAACAGGATCTGCTAAAAAGTCTGTCCCCATCTTTATTACAAGCCCTCCTTTAATTAAGGAAAGGCTGCAATAAGGTCTTCCTGGAGCCTTCTCTTCTCTGTCCTGAAAAACTCCAACTCTCTCAGACAGTCCTCACAGCAGAAGGGTTCCAGTTCTCAAATCATTGTTATGGCCTACTTGAGACCAGCTTGTGAAGGTCCACATCCTTGTGCTGAGGGTTCCAGAGCTGGATGGAGCGCTCCAAGAGGGTCTCACCACAGCAGCATAGAGGGGCAGAATTCACCTCTCTGGATGGCCCTTTCTTCTTGACACCCACCCTTGGGTCTGTTTATCTAAAATGTTCTCCAAGATGTGTTTTTCAGCAGAAGTACAGCAGTCAACAAACACTGATTTGGCTCACAATGAGACCTGTGCAGGTGGGAGTGAGATTCCTTGCTGGAAACTTTGGTGTAGCTACTTAAACTATGAATCATAGCTCAACTATTGCTACTTACATGGGATGTTGGCTGCCTTGAAATGCAGATCAGAGGGCAGAGAGTGCTCTGGAGAGATAACAGTATTGTCATTAGCAGGAGAGAAGGTAGGACTTGTGCTCCTGGAAAGAGCTGAACTGGCTGTGAGACAGGGGGCATAGGTGTCAGTCGCAGCTTGTAACCTGACAGGTTTGTGTATTGCATCTTTAAAAGTAACAAAACATCTGTAAGATTTTACTTATGCATTTAGCATGGTCTTGGAGGTGGAGGAAACAGTTCCTATTTACCTTGTTACAAGTTGTTCCTATTCCCAAATGAGTTGGTAGCTTGTGAGGAGAAAATTGAGAGAAACCTATCTCCTCTTCCATGCTGACAGCCATCAGGTTCCTTTAGCACAAGGAGGTATGCCAGAAATTCTGTGAAGGATTAGCACAAGGATTTTGGAAGCAATTAATATTGCCAAATTAGAGCCACCTTGTAGAGAGGCAAGAACCTGTGTGTTCTGCTGCTTGTTGTGGGGATCCCTTGCTGCTGGAGCTCCAGTGGCTTGAAGAGATCGGTGGAGAGCTGTGGCTGCAGCGTGTGCGTCGTGCGGAGAGGCCATCTAGTGGCAATCCGCCTGTGCTTCCCTTCAGGCTTGCTGCTGCGGGGCTCTGTCTGCATCAAAAGTTGTGCATCACCATTGAAGTGAACAGTGCAAGCACCTAGAAATGAAGGCGATTTCATCTCTGTATGAGAGCTAGGCAATTTCATGTTTAACAAAGTTCTTGGAAAACTGCTATCATTATAATCCTGTTTCACACTTTTTTTTATCTGATATTCTTGCTTTTCTTGCTTTATCTCCTATTTCTATGCAGAGGTATCTATAGCAACGAGCAGCTTAGCTTCCCATCAAAACAAAAGGTGACCAAGGTGTATTACTCACTGTCCTTTTCTGTAGAGACCAAGGGTGCACTTTCTAATGAGCCTTCAGACATCTGTTTTCTCTGAGCTTTCTGAGATCATTACATTTGATCACCAGGCTGTTTGTTTTTAATGTGCTACACTAATTAAAACTTCTACCTTTCAACTGTCTAAGTTAAATTATTCCAATTTACTACCTGTGCTCCTTGGGCTTTGTGCAAGTGTCGTTTGACTTTGTAGAACCTTTGTGGGAAAGGGTGGAGATAAAAAAATCTTACAGGAAAAGTTCTTTTGTTTGTTTCTTTTTTTTTTTTTTTTTTTTACTGCCTCTTACATAATGCTTTGAGTTTTGACATTTCATTTTTTTAATCAGACTGTTGATTTCTGTGATGTAGTTTGTATTCTCCCAGGATTTAATTTAATCCCCGCATTTTTTAACATCATTCATCAGCTCACAATATGAACTACTTGTGCCTGTGATGATGGGAACAAGGTAGGAAAGGAATGAGAGAATGAATGTGAAAGCTAATAATTGGAAAGGTCATGGATTGCTGGGATGATGTGGTCTCAGGTACATGATAGTGGAATTAAAAGAGACAAGAGATATAAATAGTACTAATGCTTTAGGGTAGTGCCACAGTAAATTGGTCTCTTTTGGTGGCCTTTTAATCCAGCTCAATTTGTTAAGATTTAATGTTGAGAATGCTAAAAAGAGGGCTCTAGTAGTATTTCACCAAGACCAGAGCCTGACGATTCCCTGTTCCCTTAAAGTACATCCAGAATATCCAGCAGGGTGACCTTTCAACTTGGCACAGAATCCCCGAATGTTAGGGACTGGAAGGGACCTCTAGTGATTAAGTCCAACCCCTGTGCCAAATCAGGATCACCTAGGACAGGCTGCACAGGAGCATATCCAGGTGGATTTTGAAAGTCTCCAGAGAAGGGGGCTCCATAACCTCTCTGGGCAGCCTGTTCCAGTGTTCTAGCACCCTCACAGTAAAGAACTTTCTCCTCATGTTGAGCTGGAACCTTCTGTGTTCCAGTTTGTAACCATTGTTCCTTGTCTTATCACAGGGCACCACTGAAAAGAGCCTGGCACCTTCATCTTGACATCCACCCCTCAGATACTTATAGACATCAATAAGACCTCTCTCAGCCTTTTCTTCTCAAGACTGAACAGTCATGATCCTTTTAGTCTTTTCATGGAGAACTATTCAAATCTCTCTATCATCCTTGTCACATGTATGATGTTTCTCAGTAGCTCCTTACTGAGTTCAGACCTTTGGCTTTTAATGAAACTGTGAAGAGCTGTGTAAATGTAATTCCCCTGGATTTAGAGGAGAGTCTGTAGGTTCACTATAACACACTAAACAGCTCTGTGCTTATCAGAGACCTAAGGCAAATTCTGTAGACTGTTTCATTGTGGGTTAAACTGTAAACTGAAAGAGGGTTCATTTTAGGTTGGAGAGAATTGAAAAAGTTATCATAATCTGGATGCATTCTTGTGTGAACTACCTGAGGTGATCCTGCCTTGGCAGGGGGGTTGGACTCAATCTCTGGAGGTCCATTCCAACTCTAAAGTTCTGTGATTCTGTGATCTTGACAAAGAATGCAGTGAGAAGCTACAGTTTTGGTTCTACGTTTCCCCTACCCAGGCCAGATTATTTTCTCCTCTCTGCCCTGTGCTGTGAAGATAGAGTTGGCTGTATTAGTCAAATGGTTTAAAAGAAGAGTAAGCAAAAGAGGAAATATCATCTTTGAGTTGCCTAATTGAAGTGCCAGAGGTGCTTTGAGTAATAACAAAGCATGTATTTCTCCTGTCTCAGTTGCATGCCAGGCATTTATCTGCTAAATGACTCAACAGCTCTATTTTAATTGTTATCATCCACTCCTAGAGGCTCATCCTTGGCAATGTAGTTTGCTTGGTGTATGTTAGTTGATTTGTGCTTGTCAGTGGGTGAAATAAGCTCTACAAGGGCTGGACTGGGACCTTTGAGTTCCTTCTGTGCTAGTGGAGAAATGCTTACTATAGATGAAATACAATTTGCAAATTATTAAATCCAGAACTGTCATTAGCTGGACTCTCAGTTCAATGCAATCCTGACAGCTTCATGATTTATATTTAATAAAATGAGATCTCTGATGGTGAATGTAATTTCTGTCCTTGGAGTCACTTAGAATCATAGAATGGTAAGGTTGGAAGGGACCTCAAGGATCATCTAGTTCCAACCCCCTGCCATAGGCAGGGACACCTCCCACTAGAGCAGGTCACTCAAGGCCTTGTCCAACCTGGCCTTGAACACCTCCAGGGAGGGAACATCCACACTTGGGAAATGATTAGCAGCTAGCTTTTCCCTGTCACTGTGATGGTCGTGTTTGACTTGGAATCTTAGCTAGTAGTAGATCAAGTAGTATAAATGCTAGGTCATAAATAATTCTAAATATATCCAAGTCTCTCATTCATTTTACATTTATTTGAACAACAGATGAAACAAGGCACTAATCTTAATTTTGTAGATTCTACTTTGATCTTATTTCTCATTTGAGGTAGCAATTAGTATTTTTTTTTAGTTGCAAATTGCTGGTTAATTAGATGATTTGCACATAATTACAAAACATACATTGGCTTGGAAAAATCTTGCAATAAACAGATATCCTGTATTTGTCATGCATTTGATTTACAGATGCCTGTACTTCTCTAGGCTGCTTTTCCTAACTTCGGTTGTTTAGACTAAGGACTTCATTTTACAGGCTGTCCTGCTTCCTTGCTGTCCTCATTCCTTACTGTCCTTCTTTAAGCCAGTGACTGTTTGCCTTGAGCCTTCTGTATACTTGATTCATTTTGCACAGAATTATTTCAGTTGGAAGAGCCCTCTAAGATCATCAAGTCCAACCTTCTACCCAACACCGCTATGACTACTAAACCATGTTCCAGAACGCCATGTCCACGCATGTCTTGAACACCTCCAGGGATGCTGACTTCACCACCTCCCTGGGTAGCCTGCTCTGGTGCCTGACCACTCTTGCAGCAAAGAAATTTTTCCTGGTTTCCAACCTAACCCTCCCCGGCACAATTTCAGGGCATTTCCTCTTGTTCTGTCATCTGATCTTTTTAGACCAGATCCCACCTGGCTCCAATCTGCTTTCAGGGAGTCGTGTAGAGCAATGAGGTCTCTCTCTCCCCCTCTCAGCCTCCTCTTCTCCAGGCTAAACAACCTCAGTTCCTCTGCTCTTCACCAGCCCTGTTCTCCAGACCCTTCACCAGGCTTATTGCTTTTCTCTGGACACACTCAATGTCTTTCTTGGAGTGAGGGGCCCAAAAGTGAACCCAATAGTCAAGGTGTGGTCCCATCAGTGCTGAGGACAAGGGGTCAGTCACATCCCTGGTCCTGCTGGTCCTTCCTGATCCAGGCCAGGATGATGTTGGCCTTGATGGCCACCTGGGCACATGGTGGCTCATGCTCAATCAGCTGTTCTGTTTGGTTAACACTTGCACACAGAAAAATTCTTTGATGCAGTAACTCAGCTGCAAGGCCCATTTTGTTCAGGTGTGCAGTACTTTTGAAAAGCACTAGCACTGCTTCTCACTTTTAAAAAATAAATGAAAAGGCTTGCAAAGATGATGCAGTTAACAAGATTACCAGTTTATTTCTGATCTCTATGAACTGGTGCAGTTTTCCTCTCAACTCACAAGTGGAAAGTGTATTAAAGGTGTTCTGAGTTGGGATATTGAATGGGAGTAACATTTTTTCCTTGACTCTTGCTTTGTGTGTTCAGGTACAGACAAGGGAGAAAGTAGCACCTGAGTGTTTGGCAAAGTAGCAGGAGGCCACTAAGATTTTTGAGGAGTGTTTTCTAAAAGGAGCTGAGGTAGCCCCTTGGTGTTTGGTTATTAGTGTCAGATGTAAGGGTTCTAAATTAAATTTGCCATGGGAGCTGCTGCATTTTTCTTGTTGCTTTTGGGATTGTGTATCCCTTCAATAAAAGATAGGGTGGGAAGGATGTTTGGTGGGGTCATATTTTAACCTCACTCCCGTAAGCAGTTGAAACAACCTTTTGTTCATGGCATCTGGGTAAATGATTCTTGGAGCTTGTCTAAACTTGCTGGAAAGTTGCTACCTCTTAAAGGACAAGACTCATCATGTGTTCAGTGTCTGCTTGAATCAGCAGATTAAAAATGACAGATATTAGCTTTGGCTCACAAAGAGCATTTGGTATGTCTTGTAGCTGTGTCCTGCTAATCAAATCTTAAAGAGTATTTGGGGACTGAGCTGCCAGCTGGGGTTTCTTGATTTTATAATCCAGTTGCTTTGTAGATAGTGGTTACCTGATTCTATCAAATCCACTTTCTGATGATTCTCCACCAACCTGAAGTTATTTTGAGGAGGCCATTTAGAGCCACATGAGTATGTAGTTTTGTTCAACTAATTTGTGGTAGAATGGCAGGACCTGAGGGTCTGCAGGTTGAAGGCATTAGGCTGAAGCCTCCGTTTGGAAAATGAATCAGTCAGAGAGAAGTCTCACTTTGTGCAGCTGATTAAAATTCTTCCAAAAATGAGCTTTTCCATGTGAAAATGAGACCAAAAAATGGGTAACAAAGGCACTTTGTTTATATTCCATAAGTAGTGCCATGGCTTAATATACATGGCCAGGTGAGATATTTAAAGCTGCAGCAAAAGTACTTCCAAAAGCAGTGTCTTTTAGGCTTAAATCAAAGATTAGTCACTGAAGGAGTGGTTAGAGCCCAGCAGTCCAGTTTCAAGGAGTGTTCCTTTTGTCAGCAGTGCCAGTTTCAAACAATCCCTTTGCTCTCTCGTCCTCTTCCCTCCCTTTCTGCAGTTTATACCACCCTCTGCTGTTGAACTGGAACCCAAACCCAGCTTGTTTTCAATCCTTGCCAGTTCTTCAGGCATAGTCTTAGTGCATAGTCACCTCCAAAAGGTGGTATCTCAGTGTGGTACTGGGCAGTAACTGCTGATGGGAGTGGGGAAGAACCAGAGAGCTGTTGTAAGCACCACTGGCACCCTAAAATCTTGTCCTGATGTAGCCTTGGAGGTTCTGCCACCCCTTCTGTGAGTGTTCATGTTTTACACCGTGCAGGAAACAGCTATCAGGAGAGACAACACAGTAGAAGTTCAGTGCAGTCTCCTGACAGACTGGAAATACAATTTCAAATATTTGGGTGGGTTTTTTGTTTGTAGGTTTTCTTCCTTTTTGTTTTTAGCTCACGGGTATAGAAATACCACTAGTGAGGGTGTCTGGAAGTGCCTTGTTCCAACTACCTACAGATTAAGCTCACAACAGCATCACTGTGTTTTAACCTGCAGTGTTACTATGGAGTTTTTTAAGGTTTTGTGTGTGTTTGGAGAGGTGGTGTTAGTTTTTGGTGGTCAGAAGGGGTTTGCTTGGTAGTAGTTGGGTGTTTGGTTTTGTTTGCTGTAGTGTGGTTTTGGTTGTTTTGGGTTTGGTTTTTTTTGTGGGGTTGTTTTTTTTATGGTTT
This sequence comes from Ramphastos sulfuratus, assembly GCA_013399055.1. Taxonomy (NCBI): domain Eukaryota; kingdom Metazoa; phylum Chordata; class Aves; order Piciformes; family Ramphastidae; genus Ramphastos; species Ramphastos sulfuratus. The sequence goes on along the minus strand of WBNM01027495.1, from coordinate 4,577 downwards.
GTTTCTGTTTGTTTTTTGTTTTGTTTTTTCTAACTAAAGCAGTGGCTACTCTAACTATGTAAATGGATGGCAGATCTGTAAAAGCACAAGGTACTTGCCTTTCTGGAATGATAGAAATTAAGTGTATGCTGGGAAGGCAAGAAGATACACAGGTGTTACAGTTCCTGACTACTGCAGATTGCCTTCTGGGCTGTATGTGTATAAACATGTGTGAGCAGCAGGATGATTCTCCCTCTCTACTCTGCTTTTGTGAGACCCCACGCTGGAGCACTGCATCCAGTTCTGGTGCCCCCAGTACAAGAGGGACATCAAACTGTTGGAGCAGGTCCAGAGGAGGCCACAAAGGTGATTACAGGACTGGAGCACCTGCCCTGTGGGGACAGACAGAGTTGGGGCTGTTCACCCTGGGGAGAACAGTAAGGTGCCTGGGAGTCCCTGTAGCAGCCTTCCAGTACTTGAAGGGGCTACAGGAAAGCTGGGGAGAGAGTTTTGACAGTGGCTTGTATTGATAGGACAAGAGGGCGTGGATTGAAGCTGGAAGATTAGGAAGAAATTTCTTACAGTGAGGGTGGTGAGACACTGGCACAGGTTGCCCAGGGAGGTTGTGGCTGCTCCCTCCCTGGAGGTGTTCAAGGCCAGGTTGGATGAGGCCTTGAGTGCCCTGTACTAGTGGGAGGTGGCCCTGCCTATGGCAGGGGGGGGGGAATGGATGGTCTTCAAGACCCCTTCCAACCTAAACCATGTTATGAATTTGTGGATATGTACAGCATGTGGAGACATTATAATATACTTTGAATTATCCTTTGCTGCTTGAATTTTGATAGGTCTCCAGGAAAACATCAGGCTTTATTTTGGAACATCTGAGAAACACTATTAGAAAATCAGTGATGCAGTTCCATGAGGACTGGAAATCAGCATTCTGTAAAAGCTTTGCATTGCAGTTTGATTAAATTTTATTAAGCAATGTTCTTTCTTCCTCAGGAAAACAAAGAAACAGGCTGGAGCCAATGGACACCATATTTGTTAAACAAGTTAAAGAGGGTGGACCTGCTTTTGAAGCTGGACTGTGCACAGGTACTGTTCTTCTATAATGTACATGATGTAAATGAGATGTGATTTGGGCTTCTACATATAGCTCTGTCTATGAATTATACCCCCTTCTTTCTTTCAGAAGTTTGAAACCTGTCTTTTGATTGTCCTCCAGTGAGTTCTTCATCTCAAAATCACTGTTCTATTCTCTCAGGCAGTGCTGTGGGTGGTGTTGGGTTCATGATTAGACTTGATGACCTTAGAGGTCTTTCCCCAACCTTAATGACTTTATGGTTCTATATAAAATATATTAAGATATTAAGTCTTGATCTTTCTTGTTTTATTATCTTTTAAAAAGTAAGAACAAATGTATGAGAAAATGAGGAGAAAGAGAAGGGAGGAAAATGACACCTGTAAAAGCTACTCAATCTTTCACTTTGTGATAATTGATAACATCTAAACAGATTTTTGTCCTTTTAAATTATTCTACTTTCTTTAAATTAAATGGGAACAAGCCTATCTCTTCTGACCAGTTTTCACTCAGTTCTTGATTTAATCAAACTGGAGAGGAGCAAACATATTTTTTTGTGAAGTGCCAGGTACTTTGTCACACCTTTTACTGAAGTGATGAAGGAAGAAAAAAAAAAAAGAAAAAGCTGTGTAAGAGGGGCAAGTCTTAGAAGTGCTGTACTTGCAAGTTGTGTAGATGGATAACACTGCCAACACAAGTTACTCTTCTTAAATGTGAAACACAGGTTGAGTGAGAGGATTGTGGTTCTGTCCCTAATGACGTGTTTTCTTAGAACAGTTAATGTTAAACAAGATCAGAGATTGTTAGAGGTCAGAAGGGAGCTCTTGAGACTGAATCCAGCCCCTCTGCCAAAGCAGGGTCACCCAGGAACACACCCAGATAGGTTTTGAATATCTTCAGAGGAGGAGACTTAACAACCTCTCTGGGCAGGCTCCTGCAAGGCTCTGTCACCCTCACAGTGAAAAAGCTTCTCATGTTCATGTGGAACTTCCTCTGCTCCAGCTTGCACCCATTGCCCCTTGTCCTATCATTGGACATCACTGAGCCTGACTCTGTCCTTCTGGCACTGCCCTTCATGTCTTTATAAACACCAATGAGGTAACTCCTCAGGTTCCTCTTCCCCAAGCTGAAGAGCCCCAGCTCCCTCAGCCTTTCCTCAGCAGGGAGATGTTCCACTCCCTTCAGCATCTTTCTGCTCTGTGCCGGCCTCTTCACAGCAGTTGCCGGAGTGTGAATTTGACTGGAATAAACTAATTTTGGTATGTTTCTTCCTAAAGGAATACAAAGATTTAGGATGATCAACAATTTCTAGATCCTATTTGTGCAGCATAAGGCATTTTTCTTTTTTTAAGTCCTTTAGTTATTCAGTGAAGGGCTATTTTGGCATTATTTTCGTGTGACTATATAAAGAAATGTTTTGACTTGATAAAATGCAGCATATGCTGAAGTTGTACAGAGAAGCCATGTTGATTTCTACTCTGTTCAGTGTTTGCCAGATTGAAAGAGATGAAATCTGTGGAGAATATTTAATTTATAGCCATAGATGAGATTTTTGCTTAGAAGCCCAAAATAACAGACAAATTAAATAAGGAAAAAAACTTAAATAACCAGAATACTCTTCTTAAACACACTGCTGATGGCAGTTATATCTAATTAGGTGATGCCATTATTTCTTGTTTAAAACTTCAGGGTAAGATTTATTACTCCATCTTTATCTTGAAATGATATTATAAAACACTCAGGATATGGGTAGACAAATGCTTAACCTCTGATACAGACACTGGATATATTTCTTGTTTTGTGGAATCAACTATCTGTATTTTTTTGTTTTAATTTGGCTTTGTTTCATGGTCACGCAACTGGAAAGAAAAGTCTTGCAAATCTGATGAGTGTAGCTTGGTTTGTCAATTCTGATTTCACTGCCACAGGCTTTTTTGTAATACTGATTGGCTCAACACAAGCTTCCTTACTCAGAAACAATGAGCTATGTTTCAGGAGCTTCTCTGGCTGCTACTCAGCAGAAAACTCGGAGTACTCCTGCAAATTTGAGGAATAGATTACAATAACTTACTTGTAAGATGGTTCATTCTAAGTGTTGTTTTTAATACTCCTGAAAAATTTATAGATTCTTGGAATGTTTTAGGTTGGAAGGGACTTTGAAGATCATCTAGTTCAACCACACCACCATGGGCAGGGGGTTGGAACTAGATGATTCTTGAGGTCCCTTCCAGCCTTACCATTCTATGATTCTATCTTCCACTAGCCCAGGTTGCTCAGTGCGCCATCCAATCTGGCCTTGAAAGCCTCTAGGGAGGGAGGCATCCACCACCTCCTTGGGCAACCTGTTCTAGTGTCTTACACCCTCACCAGCAAGAATTTCTTCCTCATTTCCAGTCTAAATCTGCTCTCCTCAAGCTTCAATCCATTCCCTCTCATCCTGTCAGTACAACTCCTTTTAAAAAGCCCCTCCCAAGCTTTCTTGTAGGGGTCCCCTCCAAGTACTAGAAGGCTACTATAAGGTCTCCCCAGAACCTTCTCCAGGCTGAGCAACCTCAACTCTCCCAGTCTGTCCCCACAGGGGAGGTGCTACAGCCCTCTGATAATCAATTTGGCTTCCTCTGGACCTGCTCCAGCAGTTCAGTGTCCTTCTTAGAGGGCCCTGGATACAGGGCTCCAGGTGGGAGACTCCTGAGAGCAGATTAGAGAGGGGGAGAATCACTTCACTCTAGTGAGGTGATCACTGCTAGTAAGCCTCTGTTAAGCTTACACCTGCTTGTGGCTTTCTTTCTACATGTTTCTGGGAAATCTGTGTGGTAAAGGTAGCAAATCTGAAATGGTACTGAGAGAAGAGTAGACATTTAGCAACTCCTATATAGTTACATGTAATGTGAATATTTTATTTTCTTCTTTTTTAAAGCAGGCTAACCTTCAATTTTAACATAGTGGTGGTCTTGATTATTGTGAGATACAGAAGTGCAATGTGAAAATGATTTAAAAAAAAAAGCCTAGGTAAATGAATTTAAAGTGTAACTTTTCCCTTTACAGGTGACAGAATTATAAAGGTCAATGGAGAAAGTGTTATTGGGAAGACATATTCTCAAGTCATTGCTTTAATACAGAACAGGTAAGATGGCAGTATTTAGTTACATGGCACATTTGTTTTTTGCATCCTAAGCAGAAAATGACCACTTCTGGTAGTTCTAGAAAAGTAGCTGTATTAAATTTTCCATAATGCACAGTCAGTGTTGTTGTTTCTGTTTTCATGTGTTCACTCAATGCTGAGAAGGGTTTGAGAATGGGTGTGCTGCTGTGTCCCACTCCTGTGTCATGTAAAGCCACTCTGAACGTTTGGGGAAGGCTGGCTGAATTTCAGTAGGCAGGTTAGGTATCCATGCACCACACAATAAACATTATTTATTTATTGACAGACACAGAACCACCTTCACTTTTCATTCTCTTCTTCCTCAGTACTACCTGCTAGCATGTTTACTTATACCTAAACTTTTAAAAGCCCAAA
>WBNM01027494.1:20470-59157 GCA_013399055.1 Ramphastos sulfuratus | reverse complement strand
TAATTCTGTGATTCTGCGCTGCCAGTTCCCCGTCCCTTGTTCAGGCTACTGCCACTTTGTCCTTTTTTTTTTCTTTTTTTGTTTGGGGTTTTTTGTTTGTTTCTTTTTTTATTTTAAAAATCACTACTTCCAATAGCACTTGCAAAAGGGCCCAAATTAATTGAGTCAGTAGAGTGTATTAGCTCTGGACTCAGCTCTGCTTCATGTGGCATCTCTCCCCTAATGCTGTCTCTCGGTAAAGAAGTGGAGCTATGCTGGTTCTCATTAATTACAACTCTCACCATTTCTGTATGTGTACCCTAACAGGCTGTCTTTATTGGCAGCTTGAACCAAGGCCTGTGTGAAGTTTCTGATCTTGTTCTCAGCACCAAGTGGTCATTACAACTCCAGTCTTAGGTACCAGAAGAGGCTGCTAGTAAGCTTTCACTGTGAGACATTATTTAATCTCCAAGCTCTGGGAACTTTTGGTAAATGCTAAATGCTACTATTACCAACCAACAAAGAAGTTGCAGTCTAGGGAGTGAGGGAAAAGGGTTTCTTACCTTGGCAGGCTCGTTCATCATCAACAGGCTGGTAGCCAGCCTTGCAGGTGCATTGTCCGATGGCCACTATCCACTCCCCTTCTCCATTGCAGTGCAACCGGACACCCGAAGCCCCAGTCATGCTCTTCTCCTCAGCGTTTGGTACGCACGTCCCTGGTGACTCCACCAATGAGGTCCTCTCCCCTCCAGCAAAAGTTTCAGGGAAGGATGCAAATCCCTTCACCACAGCTGGGCACTTGTAGAAAAAGACTTGGACTGCCACCAGGGACATGCAGGCTCCCGAGTCCTGGAAAGCCAGGTAGAAGCCATGCTTGGTCAGCGGCCCAAAGCTACGTACTTTAACATTCGTTTTTAACACCTTCCCAGTGCTGTCCACCTGGGAAAAGCTTTCATCAGCCGCAATAGTATCTACTTTGGTCCAGGGGCCCTCACGCCACTCTGGCAGTTCCTGAGTAGCTGTGTCAGCCTCTGACTGGTGGTAGTACAGTGTGAAAGTCTCTTTGCAGGAAGAGGCCACGGTGTGCATGCTGGCGCAGTCTCTCACTGAGAAACGCAGGCGGACGTGGATGCGGTGGGCGCCGCGCCGCTCGATGAAGTGGGTTCGCAGCCAGTTGTTCTGACCCGGCTCAGCCACGTTACAGACTTGAAAGGTTCGGATCGGGCGCTTCTTGTCATCCATGACGCTTACCTCATCCCACTACAAGAGGCATATGGGAGAGAAAGTAAATAAAGATAGCACCAAAACTAACAGGACACTGAGTCTCTTTTTTTGTATTTTCTTCTTCTTCCCCTCTTGCTGCTGTATCTATGACAAGACCTGAACCTGTAGATGATAATGTGCAGCACTATAGATAGGAAAAACTATGGGCATGTGAAAAAGAGAAAGAAATATATAGAATCATAGAATGGTAAGTTTGGAAGGGACCTTACAGATGATCTAGTTCCAACCCCCTGCCACAGGCAGGGACACCTCCTACTAGAACAGGTCACTCAAGCCCTCGTCCCCCCTCCAGGGAGGAAGCAGCCACAACCTCCCTGGGCAACCTGTGCCAGAGTCTCACCATCTTCACTGTAAAGAACTTTCTCCTAACATCCAGTTTAAATCTCCCCTCTTCCAGTTTAAACCCATTGCCCCTTGTCCTGTCATTGCAAGACTTTGTAAATTATCCCTCCCCAGTCTTCCTATAGGCCCCTTTCAGATACCGGAAGGCTACTATAAGGTCTATAATCCATGCAAACCTGTCATATGGCATTGAGAATCTTAAAAACAGAAAGCCATGCTCTCTTCCCTCCTATTTCCCATCTCTCATCTCCAGAGACAAGAACACAACATAAATGAGACAGAGAAACAAGACAGTGCTCTTTGGAGAAAACATTAAAGCAGGAATTCCTTCTACTGGAGAAAACATTAAAGCAGGAATTTCTTCTACTTCTTTTTATCACAGTTGAAACTGAACCAATTCATCACGGCCACTATGAGGGCAGGCCCAGTATCTGTTCTGAGGAGGAAGGTGCAAGGCAGAGAGATAGGGAGAACTGGAAGTAGGTTACTGTATGAGCTGTAAGAATCCTGTTCCTATCCTCTCAGCTAACTTTACAGAATAGGTTAGAGACCCTGTGTATGAGAGATGAAGTGTGTAATGAGATAGAAAAGAAGCAACCTGTGCCCAGTCAGGCACACTGATAAGTTATTCTATAGCCAATTAGGAGAGACCTGTAGATAGGTAGCCCTTGCCCTTACATGACATTTCAACTTTCCAGACATCAACTGGGTATGCCGTACTGCTGTGATAAGCAAGTTTGAGACATTCCTGAAGTTTGGGGAAGAAAACTTCTTGTTGCAAGATCTCAGTGAGCCAACTGGGAAAGACATCCTCCTAGATGTGCTGTTTGCGAATAGAGAAGGATTTGTGGGAGAGGTGACGTTAGGTAGCTGTCCTGGCCACAGCGATCATGAAATGGCTGAGTTTAAAGTTTTTGGTGTCAGGAGGAAAAAGGACAGCATTGTTTCAACCATGAATTTCAAAAGACCAAAAACTTTAAGCTATAGAGGGAGTTACAGTATCACAGTATAGCAAGGTTGGAAGAGACCTCAAAGATCATCAAGTCCAACCCATTACCACAGACCTCAAGACTAGACCATGGCACCAAGTGCCACGTCCAAACGTGTCTTGAACACCTCCAGGGACGGTGACTCCACCACCTCCCTGCGCAGTCCATTCCAGTGGGGAATGACTCTCTTGGTGAAGAACTTTCTCCTCACCTCGAGCCTAAACTTCCCCTGGCACAGCTTGAGACTGTGTCCTCTTGTTCTGGTGCTGGTTGCCTGAGAGAAGAAAGCAACCTCCTGCTGGCCACAACCACCCTTCAGGTAGTTGTAGACAGCAAGAAGGTCTCCCCTGAGCCTCCTCTTCACCAGGCTAAACAATCCCAGCTCCCTCAGCCTCTCCTCATAGGGCTTGTGCTCGAGGCCTCTCACCAGCCTCGTTGCCCTTCTCTGGACACGCTCAAGCACCTCAATGTCCTTCTTAAATTGAGGGGCCCAGAACTGGACACAGTACTCAAGGTGTGGCCTAACCAGTGCAGAGTACAGGGGGAGAATGACCTCCCTGCTCCTGCTGGCCACACTATTCCTGATGCAGGCCAGGATGCCATTGGCCTTCTTGGCCACCTGGGCACACTGCTGGCTCATGTTTAGGCGGGTGTCAATCAGCACCCCCAGATCCCTTTCTGTTTGGCTGCTCTCCAGCCACTCCGACCCCAGCCTGTAGCTCTGCATGGGGTTGTTGTGGCCAAAGTGCAGCCCCCAGCACTTGGATTTGTTGAAAGCCATCCCCTTGGACTCTGCCCATCTGTCCAGGCGCTCGAGGTCCTGCTGCAGAGCCCTTCTGCCCTCCAACCCACCAACATCTGCCCCCAGCTTGGTGTCATCTGCAAACTTGCTGATGACTGTCTCAATGCCCTCATCCAGATCATCAATGAAGATGTTAAAGAGGACACCTAGCAGTGTCCCCTGGAAATATGTTTTCAAATTGTTCATATATACAAAATCCATAAAATCAGTCTCCTTGGTTCCAGTTTCCCTTCCTTCATCAAATGCATGCATGCCTTTCCAGTAGAGGTGCACTCAAGAAGAGGAAAGGGAAATGCTTACCCCATCGGAAGGGTGGGTGATCCAGCCAATCTCTGAGGTCTCTCCAGTTGTATCCAGAAGTTCTTCTGTTTATATAGATATATTTAAAAAAAAAAAAAAAAAAGGAAGACAGAAAGAAAAAAAAGATTTTTGGGTTTTTCCAAGTCTGGCTAAAGTCTTACCTATTCCTAACAAGATTTTTTCTGACCAAAAAAAAAAAAAAAATCCTAAAACATATCTTGTAGTGGCTTCCCACTACACGTGTGTATATTCCACATGCCCAGAATATACATTCCTGTCCTGAGGTTAAATGTTACAGGCCACATTCACACTAGTAGATGAAGCAGGACCAAAACAAGGGTGGGTGCACTCAGCACATAATCAGGATACCTCATGGTGACCAAGTTCTTTGGTACTACTCTGGCCAGATAAAAACTTTCCCAGGCAAAGTATAAGCACACCAACGGCATGGAGCAGAGCTGTGACAAATGAACAGTAGAGGTGAGGCCACCCTCTTTTTAGAAAGGGAAAGGTTGGACGGAGAGATGAGTTCTATGCATGTACACCAGTCTCCTCAGGACTATGGCTGTCCATTTATTTCCAGGTGTAAAAGGGGACACAAGGCTAGGACACTTTTGTTTCCATCTCTGGAACCAAATTTCTGTGAGGGTTTAGGATGATGAAGCAGTCGATCCTGTAATGAATTCACTTTGTTCCGGAGCTGAGTATTAGGCTGCAAGCCTCTCTACAAGTCCCAGTTTTATTAGAAAAACCAGTAAATAGATTTTTGCATTGTACTGCTCAGGGTACTTGCAGAGCTTCACAAACCTAGTTTATTGCCACAAGCAGTCTTGCATTTTCATTGTTATTGAATCTACCATTGGAGACAGCTACTAGATTTGACTGCTCTTGGAGATGTTAACCCCTGTTCAGGTACAAAGAAACACAGAATTGATTGCAAAAGTGTGTGCTACGCACTCAGTATTCTCCAGAAGTAAATATCAAGGTCTGAGACCACCCTGGAAGCTCCTGTGTGTGTGCAAGCATGTGAGCTTTTCTGTGTGCATTTCGAGTGAGGACATACAGGAAGAAAAATGTTCAGTTAAATAGATATTTACATGTGTTGATACATACTCTGTAATAGTCTGCTTGTGTTGATACATACTCTATAATAGTCTGGAATGTCACTCTCTTTTGCTTGCTTATTTTAAGTTTAATTAAAAAAAAAAACAAACAAACCAACACCTCCACCACAAAAACACAACAAAAAAGAACACAACAAAACAAACAGGAAAAGACAAAACAAAACACTAAACCCATGGCGTCATCCAAGTTATGTACGAACAGGATTAATTACTCCTCTTGCCAAGGTTTATAACCATTCTATGTTTTATTCAGGAGAGACCTCAACAGTTTCTATTTCCATATGATGGATTGCTTACTCCACTATTCTCATCAGTGCTCCTGGGGATTCACTCCACATAAATGAGTAGAAAGCAAAGACCAGGCTTATCCCAAGGCAGATAAATGAGCAAGTTTATGCAGACCTCAGGCTTCATCAATATCTCCAAACTTATGTTCCTTATATTCCTACAGCAGATTTCTTAGATCTCCCTGCAGAGCACTTTCCTGCTTCAGAAGCAGTGCAAAGTATCTGGGCTAGCTTGCCAGAACTGGAAAGAGCTACTTGTTTACAGTTAAAGCACAACCTCGCTGAAAGCACCTAACATTTCAGGAAATGCTGAGCAGTTTGGTGTACTCAAGCATAGCTCAGCTCAGATGGCTCTTCTGAGTGGCAAAGCATCTGTGAAAGGCCCACACCTCCTTGAGGCACAGCCTTCCCCTAGGCTGTCCTGGCAGCATGGGGACTTGGCATTTCCCCATGCCCATTAGTGTCTCAGCTGCACAGTCTGGTGCAGGGGTTGTGCTCAGTCATGTTAATACTTTCCTACTGGGGTCTCAAACGTGGCTTTGATGTGCTGGAATGATATGCAAGATAATTTTTCAACAAAGAAAGAACTTTTATTCTAATCAATACTGAATCTCTTGTTTGCCCAAGTATAATGCTGATGATTCTTCTGTATTTTGCTTGCCTAAACTAAAAGACTCCAACAAAAGCTGTGTGCAGTTCTGGAGCCCCCAGCCCCCAGGAAGGACATGGAACTGTTGGAGCAGGTCCAGAGGAGGGCCACGAAGATGATCAGAGGGCTGGAGCAGCTCTGCTATGAGGACAGGCTGAGAGAGTTGGGGTTCTTCAGCCTGGAGAAGAGAAGGCTTCAAGGAGATCTTATAGTAGCCTTCCAGTATCTGAAGGGGGCCTACAGGAAAGCTGGGGAGGGACTATTTACAAGATCTTGCAATGACAGGACAAGGAGCAATGGGTTTAAACTGCCAGAGAGGAGATTTAGGCTAGATGTTAGGAGGAAGTTCTTTACAGTGAGGGTGGTGAGGCATTGGAGCAGGTTGCCCAGGGAGGTTGTGGATGCTCCCTCCCTGGAGGTGTTCAAGGCCAGGTTGGACGAGGCCTTGAATAACCTGTACTTGTGGGATGTGTCCCTGCCTATGGCAGGGGGTTGGAACTAGATGATCCTTGAGGTCCCTTCCAACCTTACCATTCTATGATTCTAAAACATAACATAATTTATAGCAGTGTAAAATGGATTCATTATACTCTTTCCAAAACAAAACTCAGAATTAACTACACTCTCATTTCAGTGTCCTCTCTTCTTGCAGGACAGAAAAGGTGAAAATAAATCCCAAAGACTTAGGCTGCTGCCAGCCTACACTTAGGTCACAAACTAAGCTCTTGGGCTGCACTATACTAAAGTTTCAGCATCAAGGACCAGCTGGGCATAGACTGGAAGTTGCTATTACAGATCAGGCTGTTCAGAATAGGTACGTTAGTGATTTTCAGATATTGGTTAGCCTAAAACTAATGCATTTGTGCTTGTGTTACAGGCAAAATGTTCCCCCGGTGCAAGATGGTAATTCACCCAAGGATGACTGATGCTTGGACCAACTTTCTGAAAGAGATGGCCTAACTGCTGTCTGGGTTGAAGAACACTTGTCCTCAGTGTCTTACGAGTTGAGTGGTGCACTTATACAACTTAAGTCTAGGTAAACTACAGCCTCTAAGGAGGCAGTTGATCCCGACAAGACAGGGAAAAAAAACCATGTTACCAGTGGGATGAAAAGCTGGTGCTAAGAGCGATCAGAACATAGAATCACAGAATGAAACATGCTGGAAAGGACGTATAGAGGTCATCTTGATCAACAGTCTCAAATCCAGGCTAAATTACAGTAAATTGCACAAGGCTTTGTCCAGTTGAATTCTGAATCTATCAAAATATACATGTACGCTGATAGATGAGGCAAAGGGCACTAGGGTAAAAGGTAACATGCAACGAGTTTGTTTTGTGATGCAGCTGAATGCCCCGAGCAGATCTCTGGCTTAACAGACTTCTTGAGAAGAACTGAAATGTTACTGGGCTTATTTCATCTTGTATGATCATGCCTTGAACGTGAACAAGCAGGAAGACTGCAAATAATCTCTAGGAGGACTGCAAAGAAAAAGCATTCGCTGGGTTTGTGCAAAAAATACTGCTTGGGGTTACCACTTCACATAAGCAAGGCTGCTGCAGCTCCGTGTCCCCAGGTCCAACAGATAGCAAGGTTGTGTGACTACTCCCAACTGGCACACACACAAACACATATAGGCCCCACACATATACAAATAGCCAGCCATGAAGATCAACACAGACAGAAACACTCACCAGTCATGCAAACAGAAACAGCACCACCAATGGCCTCATCCTGCTCCACTCTCTGGCTGGTCAGGATGAAGGTCTGTTAGTGGGAAATATATATGCATTTATATACAATATGGATCCCTGTAATAACTGTTCTTAAGCATTCAGTCTCTAGTAGCTGACCTCTGTCTCCCCATTCGCTGGCACCCACCTGTGTAAGCACCTGAATCTTGCAGCCCCACTCCTGTTCCTGGAACACAGACTAATTGCCACTCACTGATACATCCCTTCATACACACACAGCCACACCATGGATCCTCTCCTAAATGGCTTTATGCATGCAGCCTACTCAGTAGCTGGCCCTAGATTCTTGCTCTCCTAGGCTGCTGGCAATTGGAAATGCAAGCATCCAAGGTCCACAGCCAGTTGCTGTGGTGCTGCCTCCCTTATGCATACAAACGCACACACAAGCACATACAGGATGGATCCCTCTAATAACTGGGCTTTGATACTCAGCCTACCCAGGAGCTGGCCCTCAGACTGTCTTGTCCGCAGTTGCAGAGAAATAGAGAGAGAACTTAGAATCTGACCAGCAACTGAGGTGGGCTTCCCTCAGAATTCCCTCAGAACACAGCTTCTCCATCAGTCTCATTCACAGAGACACACACACACACAAACAAGTGTTCCATTCATCATCAGATTCTCTACCCTCTCCCTGGCTTCCCAACTCTACTACACTACAAACTGCCTACTTTAGCTTGATAGTTGCTAGAGATTCCAGACTCACTCCTGTAAGCTCACTCACTCCAGTTACTGGCATCACAGACGTACAGATTCTATGCTGTGGTCCAACTTAAATTCCTGGCACTTGATTTTCATTCATTCCAGGCTCTCCACTTGCTGGCTGGACTGAAACAATGGGCCCCTATGACCAGTGATCCGTCTCCAGCTGCTGGCACTTAAATGTACACACACACACACACACACAAAATAAAGCCCCCTTTCTCAGGTAGCCAGTAAAAAAACAAATTTAAGAAGAAGGTAGGAAAGACTGTGGTAATTAAGTGCAGGTCAAAGCCATTTCCAAATAGATGCTGGACAAGCTTTTATCTTCATTACTAGTAAGAAAAAACACAGTATTTTTTTTCTTCTCAATCTCTATCCTCTTTTTCCTAGATTTCACCTTATTCTACCTCTAAGTCTTTCTTCCTTGTCTTCCTTTGATTCTCTCTCTATCTCTTCTCCTTTTTCAGAGACTTTCACATATGCAAGAGATAAACATCACAGAGCAATGCAGTTCATTGAGCACATGTAGTTGCAAGGATATTTCTTGGAACAAACAACAGGATTGTTTACAATATCCCTGTCTTTCTCTAAGCCTCTCTCGCATGGCTCTCACTTCCTGCTCTCATCACCCTTCTATCCTCGGTTCTTTATTCTGTTTTGTTTTTTTTTTTAATCTTTCCCCCTGCCTACCTTTTCTCTACCCTGTCTTCACTGCTCTCTCCCTCCTCTTCTCTGCTGAGTGAACACAAACTGCCTCTTCTTGTTAAAACAAAGCATTCTCCCTGCATCTATTATATGAAGCGAGTTGTTAAGATGGCAGAAACAAAAAAACCTTCCTGATTTCATCCCACTGGATGCTGCCTCATAGGAGAGCATAAAGACCAACAGACTGCTTCACAAAACAAACATGGTGCAAGAACAGGAACACAAAATTTAAATACACTCAGAGCATACATGAGGAGCTTATTCCCAGGCAAGCATTTATTCTCTGCAGCTATGACCTCTGAGACAGCTAATAGTAGTCCATCGGCTGGTAGTTCAATAATGGTCCTTCAATCAAAGTGTTAGCTGTTCCACTAGAAACAATACCAATACCTTAATACATTTCATGAGATAATGGTCAAGTATGAAACAGAGAAGACATGTTCCATGCATATTGGAAAGCACACCTTGTTTTTCCTCTAAAAAAAGTTTATTAAGTTGTTGCATTACATAAAATCTGTTCTTACCTTCCAATGAGGAGACTAGGTGAAAGAAGCAGACCATCCAGAGCCAACCCATTCCCACCACTCTTCTTCCACTGATGCCAGCATTAGAATCCATGGAGATGCTCTGTAGATACCACCATCTCCAAAACCCACACACCACTCCCTCAAAATGATCAGAGATTTCTTGGAGTGGTTTAGTAGCTTCCCAAATCAAAGCACAGAGGCCTTCACACAGAAATACTGGTTAAAAAACAAACAAACAAAAAACAGAAGGTGGAAAAAGGAATCAGGTCACAATAATACAGAACTGGCAGGTTTTTCACACCACCTGCATAATTTACTGCTTCTCAACTACAGGTGAAAAACAGCAGCACAGACCCTGTATTTACCATTTACTCACACCTCCTACCCCTCAAGACTGCGGTCCCAGCTGTTTTGTGCACTGACAGTACACACAGATTTTGTGACATATGGCACCAGTGAGAGTGGGGTTCCCAGATAAATGTTAAGTAAGAACATGGCTGATGTTGTGAGAGATTAAGTCATGAGTTTTTTTCCATCGTTGGTGATGACTCTTGGAAGGTCTCCATTGGGTTTCCCCTGCATGCTTTCCAAATTCTGTCTCTTGTCATCTACACTTTGCCTTTTCAGGCCTCTGCAGGCCATAACAGGAAAGTTTTCACCATTTATGACAATACAAATTTGCACTGCTGAAACACTTCTAACTACATTTCAGATGAAGGCATTTATCCCTTTAAGCATATGACTGTACAACACTATTGAAGCTGGACTGTATTTTTCCCATTAGTGTGTCATAGACAAGGAAACAAACCCTGTGATACTAAAGATCAAACAGGGAGCCTGTGTTACAGCCAGGAAAAGCACATAAGTCCAAATTTATTATCTTAAAAGGGAAAAAATCCAAACAAAACTCCACACCATCATTAAGAATCTCACATAAAAGGTTTGTGTTACAGTCAGGGAGCAGCATGTAGCCTGATCCAGCACTGCATTAGATCAGTCCAGCACATTAAATCAATCCAGCATAATAATTTTGCTATGCAAGGTATTTCTGGCTTCATTTGCCCTATCCTCAGACCATCAAAGAAGTATCCTGGTAATATGTAGGTTACATGAAAAACCCCCATATGTTTTGTTTCTTCAAGTGCTCTTTGTGCAGTGTCTTCAGTGAGACAGTGAAGCGTAGCTAAGGAGAAAGAAAAGTGTCTCAGGCAATATAGAGAAATGGCTCAGTAAGTTGGTTGAAATAGGGGAGAGAAGAGTTGTTAAAAGGGGCAGCCTCTCTGAGATTATCAGAACACAGTGCAACGGGATATTTGTGCAAGTCTGGCATAGCAGAGGAAAAAGCAGCCTGGAGAATAAAAAAGTAATGAAGTGCAATTTCATTTGCTTTACTAAAGGGAGAGAAATTACTGGACAGGATGTAACACATCTGTCTTACACTGCCCCTAATGAGAACCCAGAGCATCAAGCACAGATGAAACCAAAGGCACCCTGGAAATCACTACAACGCAAGGAAACAAAAGGGATCTCAGGAGGAAGCAAAAACTTAGAGGCATAATTTATGAAGCAATTGGTGATGGATCTTTCTTAATAACTATGCTAATAAGGAGTAGGTGCATTACCTTGATATTTGCTATCCTTACTGTAGTATTTCATCCTTTGGCTCATTCTTCTGCTGATTTATATATAAGTAAAAGATAAGCTTAATTTTTTAACTTGGTGTCTGTGCCCCTTGTGCAGTCCCCATCAACTGGCAATACATGGCTAAACTAAAGAGCTGGGTTTGATTTATCAGTTTAAAAAAAAAAAAAAAAGATATATTTACAGCTTTATTTTTTTATTCTGTCTCTTCCACACCTCAGTCAAAAATGCTTACTCCACAATGAAGGACAGAGGAGAGGAAAACTTTAAGTGAGAGCAGGAGGGAAGCATTAGCCTCTCTGAATTAAAGAGTACCTCGGAAGATTTTCTTATATCCAAATTCTATAGTATCATACTAAGCCCTTAAACTGCTAATCACTCCCCTGCCCTTCCCCCCAGCACTTGATGTGTGCCAGTTTTGATTGCACTCAAAGACTTACAATTCTTCAGTTCTCCTTGACTATTTCTTCCCTATACCAAACAACTACACAGAAACCTCAAAACCATACCAACTTTTAAACTTCTGCTTCTCTTGTCCACATAAGCATCTTTCCAGCCTTTCCAGCTTGTTACTTCTTCCAATACTGTCTTCAGACAGATTTCCGCTCCTTGGTATCCCCCCATTCCCCTCCAAATCCAGCTGCAATGTAATACACCTTCCCTTGTCATTCTTCCTCTATTTCAGCTACACAGAACTTGCCACCCATTTCGGCTGTCAACCCTTCTCATGCTAACCCTTCCACAAGGGATTCTAATGCTGGCTCCCATTTTAAAATGAAGAATGTGGCCTTACATGGCATGTCTAGAAATACATGGACAAGCACTCAAAAAATAGAATGGAGGGCAAAAATCCAAACAGAGAATACTTTTCTTTGTAAAGTCCTTTAGAAAGGATTTTCTTCGGCTGCAGTAAAGCATCTTCGTATTTTGCAAAAGGGTACTTATTGTCCTGTAATTTTGTGTTTGGCTTTATGAGAGGTTTTACAGCAAGGAATACGTTGCATAAGCAGAAAATTCATGCTGTTCATATTCACAGCATCAAAACTTCTGCTCTCCACTAGGAGATAGCGGCAGCACTGATAGTTAAAAGATGTTCCTCTTCTATGGGGATTCTGTGAATTCTGAAATCGTCTTTGATTTCATAAGAGAGAAACACATTTCAAAAATAAACTACAGAAAGAACTAATAAAATTAACCCCCTTTTATTATTAACTCTTTTTTATTAACTTCCTTTCAGGCTTCAAGGAGGCAACTTGAGTTTTCAGACAAAGCACTTGTTTTTTTTCCCCCATTTTAATCAGTTTCACAGCCTTGGGCTGACACAGAGCTTGGTTCTCAAACTGCTGGTCGCATGCATTTGCAGATAGAAGCTACTTTTACTTTTAAAACTGTGCTGCTTTGAGGCTAATTGGAATATTGTAATGAGGAAAAAATAGATTATTGGCTGTGAAAAGGAAACAATGGTGATGTCTACTTCACTCATAGGCTTGCCGAGATGTATAAAAGCAAGGAGACAAACATAGCTAAGACAGAGACTCCATCTGTTAGCGTCAGTGTCTGTTTTTTCTCCCTGAGCTTCTACTGCTCTGCTTGGATCTGTGTAACTCAACTAACCACTCTGGCTCTAACCCTCCCTGCCAATCCTCCATGCTCACCTTGCACCTAAGGCAGACCCTGGGATAAAGGTAGAGGGGTGGAAAGAAGGTGGAAGGGTGGTTGGGAGCCCCTCCTGGGGACTCCGATTTCTGGGAGGGGTATTGTGTTTCTGTATTACCTTTAACTTGTATATTTCTGTATATAGCTGTAAATATTTGTAATATATTGTAAATATTTGCTGTATGTTGTGCTAAGCTGTGAATATAAAGCTTCATTCCTTAACTTCCAGACAGCTGAGTCTAGTCTGGGTGATTTCACTGGGGAGTGTGTGTGTCTGTGTCTCTGTGTGTGTGTGTGTAACTCCCAAACCATCACAAAAACTATTTGAATTACTAGCATTATTTATCACCACTGTTTCATTCCTGTTAAGAGAAGGAAGGAAACAATGCTTCTCTGTAAAACAACAAGGCAGAAAAGCAAAGGCATAATTGCCTTCCTGACCTGTTAATTGTGCTGATCTTGGTGTTCAAATTTCCTCCCCCTGTCCCACTCCATGCAGTTGATTACCAGCTACCTTCCACCCAATTATACCCCTATTGCAAATATCAGGTTTTGAGTTCATAAGGGTTGTCCTAATAGAGGTCTGTAAAATACCATTCCCTGGATGGAAGTGAGAATAAGAAATTATTTTCCATAAAGCTGATTCTCTTAAATTTTGCTGACTGCACCAACAGTCTATACAATCCAGCAGCTTTAGCTCCAGCATGCAAATTAGAGTGTTTGATGTGGAAATATATGCACCAAACTAGGAAGCTATGAGAGGGAGAAAATGGCTCAAGAGTTCTACCACACAGTTTTCACCCTTCTTTGAGAACTGTTTGCCTAGATGGAAACTCTGAGCCTCACATTCACATTAGGCATTAAAATACTACAAACCAGTCCTGCACTGATCATACTTACAGAACTGCACACCAACACTAACTATTGTCTGTCTATAACCATATTTGCAGGAGATACTACTGCTCTGCGCACTAACATGCAACTAGGAAGCTATCTTGCTAGCAACCTCTCAAGGCACAGTAAAGACACAGAGACAGGGACTAAGAGATCTAGAACTTATTCCAGGAAAACCTTAAGAAAATAGATTGTTTCCCCATTTCTTTTAATCTTCAGCTCCAGTTTCCAAAAACATAATCTTCATTCAGACTCAGTCTCACCTTCCTTGGTCTCACTGTTAAAGTGACTGAATTAAGCAACAAGAATAGACAATATAATGGTTCTATTCAGCTTCAGGAACATCTGACTCAGTCTTTAACACTAAGTTTCTTTTACCTTTTGTCAATTTTATACATACATATTTATGTTTATGTATAGTCTTCATATATATATATATGAAGACTATACATAAATATTTATGCATACTCTTTATATATATATTTATTTATGCATACTCTTTATATATATATATAAAGAGTATGCATAAATATATTTATGCATACTCTTTATATATGCATACTCTCTATATATTTATGCATACTCTTTATATATATATTTATTTATGCATACTCTTTATATATGCATACTCTATATATATATTTATGCATACTCTTTATATATATACTCTTTATATTTATATGTATACTCTTTATATATATTTCTTTTATTTTTATGTATACGTTTCTTATATTTTTATGTATATATTTCTTAGATTTTTATGTATATATTTTAATGTATTTTTTATATTTTTAAGGTATCTTTATATATATAAATAAAAAAAATTAATATTTTTTTTACATGTATATGTATATATATAAAAAACTCATGCTGGTTGAAGGCTTAGAACAGGTTCTCTCTCACTTTGATTTTGGAAATCACATTGCCCAAACTTGGTTCTTGTCTAGGACAGTTGAGGGAGCAATGAGACAGGAATGGCAGCTTGAAGAAGAAAAGGGAGATCAAGACTGCAAATAAGAGAGAGATGACCTGAAAGTGAATGTCTGGGTAGAACAATTAGTTGAGCTCACTGCTACATCATATGGCACCCATGGGCAGAGAAAGTGAGTAAGCAAGCCCCACCAAAAATTTGAACTTGCTACTGGCAGAGTCTCCAGAGCAGCCATTTTCAGGTCCTTCTTCCCTTCTCCTTCATCCTGTGTTTCCAGTTTGCTGTTTCCACCCTCAGGAAACAGGAACATTATGTGCCATTAATACTTCAGCAGAACAGAAAAAAATAATCTTTAAGAGGAAAAGGGAAGGCCAAGCATGTTACAGTAGAAAGATTTCAGGCTCATTTCAGGCTCTAATGCATGTTTGTGTTTTTTCATGTCAGAAATCAAAAGCAGTAGCACATAAATCTCAGAGCTCATCCTGCCTCCTCTGTGTCTCAAAGGCTGAGCCCCAACATGTCTCAGTGTGCATGTTGAGGCTCACTGCTCTTATTACAACCATGTCTAACTCCAAATCAGAGGATTACACCTAAAATGGAGTAAGTATAACACACCACTTCCTCTCTTTGGATACTAACCACTCTTAGTTGTAACACAGTAGGTCCAAGACGCATTTTCTGCCAGGAAAGCAGTCCCTCCTCCAGCAGCTGATGAGACAGAATAATAGAAACTAAAAGAGGGGGATGGGTATCTTTACACAGATGACATCTGGCTTATAGTACCCAGCTGACTGCAGGATTTTTATTGGTATATTCCTTTGAGCTTTCCTAGTTATATTTTCAATTACATCAGCAACAGAACTTCCATGACTTTCTACAAACTACTTAAACCCTTGCTGGAAGAAAATGTGCCTTAATACTGAACCTGAAACCATCTAATTTGGCAATATGGGCCATCCATTTTACTTTAGCCACATTGCCTAGGACCCTATAGATATTCTCCCAGGTACTATAAACACCACAGAGCAACCACTTTTCAGTCAGTGTTAAGCCAGCTCTTTTTTTAATAGCATATCAAAAATTCCCTACAGTGTCCTTATCACTCTGTTGCTCTTTACTGAACTCTCATTTCATCAGTGCCATGGCAGAGAAGTTCACAGGCAAAGACAAACAGTCCATGTGCATTTGCAATAGTGTCATAAAGTCAGGGATTGTCCAAATTCAGAGGCACAAGAGGAAATACAATAGAAAACACTGGGCTGATCTGCTGTGATATGGGAGGGAAAGGGAAGGGGAAAAAAAAAGGAAAAAAAGCAGAGTCTTTTTCAAAGGAATCATCTAAAATCTAATTTTAAAAGAACTTTCTGCAGTTTTAGGGCAAGTTCTATCTTTCTACCCTGATTCCTATCCACACAAACTCTATAATGCTACTAGACACAGTGGGCTGGTATAGACTATCTGTCAATCAAGAGAAGCAGAACAGGTACAACAATTCCATAACCTTATTCCGATCTTTTCAATTAGAGTTGTCCAGTAAGTGCTCACCAAAGAGAGTAAAATTTGCTTCAGCTTGACTCTTCCAAGGAATTTAAACACTTATTTTCACTTTGCTCCCAAAGACAACTCAGTTTTCTTTACACTGGGACACTGTTTTGGGGGTAGATCATTAAGACAGAATCAAAAGAATCTACTTAAGAAAACAACTTTTTAAGCCATTCTCTTCAGGTACCAGGGATCTTTCAGGGTTTGCTTGTGCAGCAGAGTTGGCACCACTCCAGCCAGAGAGGGAGTTTGCTGCTGTAAAGCACTTACAGAATTATTTAAAAGACTATGCAATTTATACTGGTGCACACTCCCTAAAGTCTGTGACACTGCATGGCTGCCAAAGAGAGCAAATACAGAGATGAGACAATGCCCAGGCCAAGCCTTAACAGGTAGAAGTTAAATTATAATGTTGCAAAGAGTTGAAAAACTGCTAAATTTATGGTTGGTAGCTGGTAAAAGTTTGTTAACTATATTGGTGCAAGATGATACAAAATGTCTGGACAAAGTATAAATTTTCCTTCTTTTAAACTTTAAGATAAAGTAGTAATAGAGTATTAAAGCAGATTTAAGAAAAATCAGAAGAGAAAAATAATGGTAAAATTGTTGAAGACTCATCAGCTTCCTCTTAAAGCTTTACTCAAATTTTCTCTTTGTAGAAATGAGTTTCAGGTTTTAGGGAAAAAATAAATTTTTAAAAAATCTGTATGTATGTTTATGATCAGGAACAGCTGATCTAGAATATTAACACTTTTCCACAAAACTCACCCACTTGGGGGGGTGATACAGCCAACCCTTCTGCTGGCTAAACTACTCTATAAAGATACAGCTTGACCATACATACTAGTTTCTACTTCTTCCACACAGACACAATCGTGGTGGAGCTGAGGATCACACAAAGTAGCAGAGGAGTAAGCAGGATTGCAAACCTGGACTTCAGGAGAGCCAATTTTGATCACTTCAGAGTCCTACTTAGAGGAATCCCATGAGTTAGATGTCTAGAAGCACACAAGGCTGAAGAAAGCTGTTTAATATTCAAGCACCACCACCACTTCCAAGCTCAAAATCAGTGTATCCCCGTGAGTAAGAAATCAAGCAAGGGAGGCAGGAGTGAGTAAGAAGCTTCTGGGAAAACTCACAGTATGCAGAAAAAGAGGGTGGTCACTTGGGAGGAATATAGGAACATTGCCAGAATATTTAGGGATGCAACAAGGAAAGCTAAGGCCCCCTTGGAATTACATCTGGCAAAGAACGTAAAAGACAAGATGGGCTTCAAGTACAGCAGCAGGAAAAGGCAAAATGTGGGCTCACTGCTGAACAACATAACAGAGACTGCAGAGAAGGCAAAAGTACTGAATGCCTTTTTTGCTTCAGTCTTTATTGCTAAGACTGGCTCTCAGAAATCCTTGTCCCCAGAGGTAAGAGAGCAAGTCTGGAGGAAGGAAGGGTCTTAGTCATGGAGGACTAGGTTAGAGATCATCTAAACAACTTGGACACCCACAAATCCATGGGTTCTGGCTAAGGTTATTGCTATGACACTTTCCATCATTTTTTGAAAGGTCATGGAGAAGAGGGGAGGTGCCTGAAGTCCTGAGAAAAGGTACTCCACTCTTGTAAGAAGACAAGGAGGACGACCCAGGAAACTACAGACCAGTCAACCTCACCTCCACCCCTCATAAGGTGATGGAGCAGCTCATTCTGGAGGTTATCTCTAAGCATGTATCAGAAGNAAACCTGGACTTCAGGAGAGCCAATTTTGATCACTTCAGAGTCCTACTTAGAGGAATCCCATGAGTTAGATGTCTAGAAGCACACAAGGCTGAAGAAAGCTGTTTAATATTCAAGCACCACCACCACTTCCAAGCTCAAAATCAGTGTATCCCCGTGAGTAAGAAATCAAGCAAGGGAGGCAGGAGTGAGTAAGAAGCTTCTGGGAAAACTCACAGTATGCAGAAAAAGAGGGTGGTCACTTGGGAGGAATATAGGAACATTGCCAGAATATTTAGGGATGCAACAAGGAAAGCTAAGGCCCCCTTGGAATTACATCTGGCAAAGAACGTAAAAGACAAGATGGGCTTCAAGTACAGCAGCAGGAAAAGGCAAAATGTGGGCTCACTGCTGAACAACATAACAGAGACTGCAGAGAAGGCAAAAGTACTGAATGCCTTTTTTGCTTCAGTCTTTATTGCTAAGACTGGCTCTCAGAAATCCTTGTCCCCAGAGGTAAGAGAGCAAGTCTGGAGGAAGGAAGGGTCTTAGTCATGGAGGACTAGGTTAGAGATCATCTAAACAACTTGGACACCCACAAATCCATGGGTTCTGGCTAAGGTTATTGCTATGACACTTTCCATCATTTTTTGAAAGGTCATGGAGAAGAGGGGAGGTGCCTGAAGTCCTGAGAAAAGGTACTCCACTCTTGTAAGAAGACAAGGAGGACGACCCAGGAAACTACAGACCAGTCAACCTCACCTCCACCCCTCATAAGGTGATGGAGCAGCTCATTCTGGAGGTTATCTCTAAGCATGTATCAGAAGTAGCATGGATTCACAAAGAGAAAATCATGCTTGACTAATCTGACATACTTGACCATTCTGTGATGGTATAACCAGCAGACTAGATCAGCAGAGAGCAGTGGATGTTGCCTATGTCAACTTCAGCAAGGCTTCTGACACCATCTCCCATAACATCCTCACAGGTAAGTTCAGTAAGTGAGGGGACAGTGAGGTGGATGAGGATTGGCTGAATGACAGAGCACAGAGGGTTGTGACCAAGCCTGCAGGATCTAGTTGGAGGCTTGCAGGTGCTATTCCCCAGAGGTCAATCCTAAAATCCAGACTTGTTCATTTGCTTTCTCAATAACTTGGATGAAGAGCCAAAGTGTACTCAGCAAGTTTGCTGATGATACGAAACTAGGAGGAACTACTGGAGAGAGTCTAATGGAGGGCCACAAAGATGATCAGGGGACTGGAGCATCTCTCTGATGAGGAGAGGCTGAGAGACTTGGGGCTCTTTACCCTGCTAGAGAAAAGACTGAGAGGGAATCTGATCAATGTATATAAATAACTAAAGAGTGGAAGTCAAGAGGATAGGCTCTGATGGTGCCCGATAGAATAAGGCGCAATGGACACAAACCAGGACACAGGAGGTTTCAATTAAACAGCAGGAAAAACTTCTTCACTTTGAGGGTGCCAAAGCACTGGAACAGGCTGTCCAGAGAGGTTGTGTGGCCCCCTTCTCTGGAGACTAAAAACCTGGCAGGACATGTTCCTGTGCTATGTGATAACAGCAAATCTGCTTTAGCAGGGTGATTGGACTAGATGAGCTGATCTCTGATTCAGTGATTCTGTAACTGCAGAGATTTTAGGAGAACCTTCCAAACAGCACTGCTGAGGGATAATGCAAGGATAAATAGGAAAGTCCAATTTTAGGGGGACCAGACCTACAGAGGGAAGCATTCCTGAAGCCAGAGGAAGAGCACACATGGATCTCATAACAATGCAGGTATATAGGCAAGGACAACTGACCACAAAACAACTCTATGAAGGCAAGTGGTGAGAAATTATAGCAATCTCTTATGTGAGTCTCTACATATGGCACATGCAGTATCCAAGGGGTGAAGATGACATCTGCACACGAGCGCAAAGAGGAACATACACAGTGAATTTGTATATGCATAAAGACAATTCTCAGTGGACCGAGGGATCAACTCTGTTGTCAGATACATGTGCAGGCAGCCTATGGGAGCATGCTGGAAAATAAGCAGCTGTCTCCATGGAGCCACCAGTTTGCTTTCCCCTAAAAAGCATTTACATTGCCACTGGTCAAGCTGTTAAGTCAAATACAGAATGTGAACACAGTAGCAGCCTTGAGTAAATGAGAAGACAGGAGGCATCTCTTCCCCAACCCCTTCCAAAAACTAACTCTATAACCCAAGCTCTTCATGCCACAGAGAACAGCTTGGGAGAGATGAGAATGTCATAACAAAGCAAGAAAACATGCCTTTCTGCAGGGTTTCAGTGATTAAATTAGAGAGGAGACAATCTTGCTCACATAAGCTCCAATAGACCAAAGTAATGCTATTTACAGAGTCACAGACTGCACTGGGTTGGAAGGGACCATCAAAGGTCTTCTTGTCCCATCCCCCCCGAGTACCCAAACACATGGCCACACAAACAATTCTGTGCAGCTCAGTGCATGTTAAACAGGAGACAACTCAGAAGACAAAAACTTCTAGTGGCTAGAGAGGCACACGTACATGTCAAGGAGCTAAAAACCACACATGTGTAATTTAGCTAAGAGGAGATACATGCCAAAGACAGTAAAGATTCAATGACATGCAGTTACCTGAGGCTTGCCAAAACACTACCAAATAAACTGATGTGGTGCCAAATTGAGGGAATGAGCTAGAGGAATACAGATATACGAGATGAGGTAACATCAAAGAAAAAGCACAATTAGATGGGGGATTATCTCTTCCTTCCCTGCTCCCAAAGGAACCTCAGCATTAAAATTATTTCAAACTGGAAATGAAGACCTAAAAGTAGTCACTAAATCTTGTATTACTGGCTTGGGGCTGGTAGACCAAATAAGAGGTGCACCCCATATCAAGTTTCCCTATTTCTGATCAGAACCTACATAACAATGAAGAAGGGGGTCTCCCTGGTCCATCCCAGCTGAGGCTGCAGTTGTATTTCTGTAACTGATGTGTCTGGTGGCAGCTACTCTTCTCACTGTCTTGACTTTGTTGTCTTCATTTGCCCTCCCATTCCTCTTCCTCATCAGTCTGCAGTCTTCTCATCAATCTGCCTCCCAGATGCACAGGGAAGTTGTGGCTGCTCCCTCCCTGGAGGTGTTCAAGGCCAAGTTGGACGAGGCCTTGAGTGACC
Organism: Ramphastos sulfuratus; assembly: GCA_013399055.1. NCBI lineage: Eukaryota > Metazoa > Chordata > Aves > Piciformes > Ramphastidae > Ramphastos > Ramphastos sulfuratus. The sequence continues at coordinate 38,165 of WBNM01027494.1, read as the reverse complement.
TGTACTAGTGGGAGGTGTCCCTGTCTATGGCGGGGGGTTGGAACTAGATGATCTTTGACGGCGCTTCCAACCTTACCATTCTATGATTCTATGACTTGATGTAACTGCTAATGAAGGACACCTCTTGGAAGATCTGCTCCCTCACCTCTACTCTCTTACAACTTGTCAGGGAGGCAGGTGATGTTCATTCTCCTCAATCAACTCAGTGTGGCAATAGCAAGGGAAACTTCAGAGTAAGCAGAATTATCTCAGTGGGATGGCAAATTTTACATGACACATCACAACAGCCCCTTCCACGTTTACAGATTTATTCAGCGTGAGTAGTAGTTGACTTGTATCATTTCCTTGAAAGATAGGTTACTATGGCTTTTCTCTGCCACAAGCTACCTGTCCCCTACAAGAGCGCCAAACAACTCTACACACAGCGCAAGCCACAAAGCCGTCTTGTGTCATTCCAGCATACATACACCTCGTCTTCCTGCTCAGAGGCTTCAAAGGCAGCAGTCAACTACTGCTCTTCAAGAAGAAAGACAGAAACGACACGCGTGGGAGCAGACCGAACACAGCATGCACGTGTAGAGACAGCTGGTTTGGATAGCAATGCCCACGAGCAGACACCGTGACGCGTTCTCATACATCTTTGCCCGCACATGGCACCTGGCAGGAGAGGGGCACCTGGAGGAGGGTGGTTCTGGGCGCTCACTCGAGTCCCAGGCAGAGTCTTTAAAAAGCAGACACCGGGAAAGGGGGAAACAGCCACAGCCTTGGAGGAGCTCGAATCCCCTTCAGAGGCAGCACTCGTTTGTTCAATCTCCCTCCTCCCCCACCTCTGCCAACGGCAGAGCTCCGACGGCTCGACCACGGCTCTCGTTCTCAGATCTCCTCGGCCAGGCTCACAAAGCCCTTCCCTGCGGGCCCGCTCGCCCACCACAATACCTTTCGCAGGACGCCAGCAACACTCCCTTCGCTTCCCAGCATTACTCAGGAGGTTTTCGCAGGAGCTCTTCCTGCTGGAGCCGTGCCGACCGGCCTCCCATCAGAAAAGTTGGGAAAAGACCATGGTCACCGTCTAAGTTACTTCATCTCGGTAGGCTAGCAGCAGGTTCCCCACGTTCTGCACCCATTGTCGCTTTGTCCTCCAGCCGGGGGTGCAGCCCTCAGCCTTCAAAAGATGCTTTCAACAAGTCAGATGCTTGCCAGAAGTCGCAATCCGTGCGCTCCTCTCCAGGCCCCTCTCTGGGAACTTTGTTTCCTCTTCTCCCCGCCCAGGATTCCTCTTACAGGACTCCGTCTTCCTCCTTCTTCGCAGAACCTGCTTTGTCCCTTCCCCCAGGATCCTCTGCCTCTCTCTCTCTGCCCTCCCTCCCGCTTTGCCGTGCCCCTCCTCCTCTCTCTAGCCCCCGCCTCCCTGCACGCCCCCGTAGCCCCCCTCGATCTGCTTTCGCCTGCAGAGGCCCAGCCTAGGGCCAGAACAAGCCATGGCAAATGGGAGGTCCCACACTGCGGCTGAGGTGCTGCGAAATCCCAGACTGAGGGGGTCACTCCTGTGGCGGGCACCATCCTCTCCCGCTGCCGGCGGCTCCTGCCAATGCGGACTGCCCTCCGCCGGCTGCTGCAGCCAGGGTTCACAGGGACGGAGCTTGTCGCGAAGCCGAACTCTTCCAGTAGCTGCTCCAGTAGCCGCTCCACTGGGCGGGCCATTGGGCGGCACTGGATTTCGTCCTTGATTCAAGTCTTTGCCTTTCAGGCTCTCTCTTGCTTCCCTCACCCTGCGCCTTTTAGAGGAAGATTTTCCAAGTGGGTGAGCCCTCCTCCCCACAGCGTCGGTACTGTGGACTTGGTTTGTCCCTTGCCCGCCCCTAGCCCTGCTGTGGCCAGGCTTTGCGTGTGCCCGCAGGTTCATGCCAGGTACAGCATGGCAGCACAGGAGTAACATCAGGAACTTCTACTCTTTGGTAGGGCTTTCTTAACATTGTTGATGCCAGTGTTGCTGTATGGCATCTGCTGCTGTTCTATGGCAATCTGACTTAGAGTTAACACCACCTATGTCCTTACTTGCACTCTACCTCCAAATGCCCAATATCAAATGTCACAGAGGCTAGATGCTTCCTGGGTTCTAGATGTTAACAAGCCTCAGCTCCATCAGTACTGCTATGGACCAATTAACCAGGGTTCCTCCATTCTCCCAAAGAAGAACCTCCCAATGGACTGGGTACATCTTTCATGGTCACCTGTGTCTGCTGCTAGTGCAAAAGTCTACCTACTCAATCTGTAAATGTCGCTGGGCTGGATATGGAGAAATGCTAGAAGATGAGATGTGTTGCATGATCCTCTAACTGTACCTGCCATTCACTGAGTTACATGGACAAGTGCTGGGACCTGAAGTGTGAGTGGAATGTGCCCACTAGGATAAAAACAGGAGATACATCAAAAGTCAGTGGCTTGCAATTCACAAATGCTTCTGTGATAACACAGAGCAGAATTTGGATCTTTTGCTACCAATGCGATTTCCTTGAGTTTCCTTTGCGAGCTTCAAGTTACATGCAAGATAAAGAGACTTTCATTCCCTTCGATGTACAACACTGGTACACATGCAAAGCACAGATGCACATTAGACACCCCCCTGCACGATAAAACTGTACATGCATACTTCTGCTTAAAAGACAGCAGAGGGCTGGCTTCCACGCAGCACAGCGTCTTCTAGCAGCTCCCTGTGTATGCAGAGTAACACAAATACTTACCTCTACCAAGACAACATAGTTTCTTTCTTAATCCTCTCTGTGGGGGGTTCTAGACACCAATTACGACTGACCTCTTTCCTTCTAACTCCCTTCCCCCCTCCTTTCCTTCCCATGGCTCGATTCTGAAAGAAATTGACTTCAGAAGAAATCGCGGGTACTCAGCTCCTCTTGGAATCTGGTCCTTACTCAGTTCACCAGTAAATTTTTGCACATACGCTTAACTTTCTTCCTCGTTTCAGTACTGTGAGGAGCATCTGGCTCCTAGAAAGGAGGAATGGAACCGTACCATTGCACAGGGGTCAAGAATAGGGTTAACTAACTGCTTTGTTCAACAGCTGCAGAAACTCTTCCACCCCTTTATAGTAATGGAATATTCCTCCCACCCTCCTCCTCCTCCTCCTCCTCCTTGTGGAATGAAAGCCGAGCAAGAGCAAGCTGCTACTCTGAATAGCAAACTTTGGGAAAATTGCCTATGCTACGGGGACACAGGCATGCATGTGCAAGATCCAAACCCTGTTTAAGATCTCACTTGGTAGGAGGCAAGACAACAGACAGTCCTTTACTAGGGATTAAGGCTGTGCTTAAATATTGTTTCTTCAATGCCGCAGCGTTTTGCAGCGCACGTATTTGTATCGTCACAAACTTCAGCAGTTTCTGAAACCTTCCTCTACTAGGCAGAAAAACTCACCCCTCTCAAAATGTAAGCAATCACAGCCCAGATGTGACAGAAACAGAGCAACAATAGCTCTCAATCCCAGATCACCATGGATGGATCACAGTCCTAGGTGAATCTTAAATACAACAAAACCAGCATACCCCTTGGGACAGTGTGTCTGCATGATGCAGTTCAGTGGTCTCCAGAGTGGAATCCATGCACCCCAATGAGTGTGTAAGATGACTCTTTGGGGTACAGGAAGAAAATACTGGAACTCCAGTAGTACATTTATGTAATTCATAAATAAGTAAATGTACATGTGTTTTGGGTGTGTGCTAAAGTTTTTTACTAGTGGGGTACACAGTCAAAAATATTTGGGGGCCACTGACATGGGCAGCTCCAACTCACGCAGGCAGGCGTTTGTTTTAAAGTCACAGAATTTCACATAATAATGAGCTGCAAATACCCAGACATGCAAACAGATTTCCAAATATTTAAACCAAAAGGAGAAGATGGAGCTATTAAAACAATGGTCGGAATAGCAAAGCGTAATCCTGTTCATAAATGCTCTCCTCATTGTGTCAAACGTGTTAGATCTTGAAGAGAAAAGAGTTGGAATGTGCAGGGCAGACCACACAAACCAGAATGAAGAGAACCACCTATGAGAGGATTGTTGAAGTGGATAAAATGGAGGGGTGAGACTAAGACAAGGGGAATAGTTTCAAGGGATAAAGATAAAAAAGAGGGTGAGAGAGGTGGGAGACAGGCAAAGAAGGCAAGACACAGAGTAACTATAAAAGACAGACTAGGAAAGAAAAGGTTGTGAAGGGAACAGCAAACAAAGGAAAAGAGTAAGAAAGGCACTTTTTATACATGAGAGGACATGTTTAACAAGCAGGTTTGAAGCAGAACTAATTTCAGTGGCTAAGATCTTCCAGAAGATTTTTTTTTTTTTCAAAGGTAGATGTATTACTTCAAAAGCCTAAACCAGCACATGTTCCTTTCCAGATTTCTGCGGGGGGGCGAGGGGGATCATATAAATCAGTTAATTGAAGCCATGGGTGCCATATATTCTGGCTTTGTTGATGAGTTTGGTGAAGCACAAAGATATTTTCTCACTAAGAAAGCCTAGCATAGAAAGAGGAGAAGCTAACAGAAAAGTTGTAAGAGATAAATGAAGACAATTTATGTATGCTCAGAAGTGTAAAATCACTGAGGAGTAGCCCAAGATGGTGTCTGAAAGATCAGACCCTTCAACTTCAGTCTCTGCACTGGCTCTTGGTAATCACTGGTATACAGTGGTGCATTTTTTGGTTTATTTTTTAGTGTTCATCACAAATAATGAGATTTTCTACAAGCAAGGAGACTTCTTATGGGTTCCAGTTCTCCCTTGAAATAAGCAGCGTATTTCTGCTTATGGAGGAGACTTTTCTCTGCTTTGTTCTTTCTTTCACTTCTGTTTAGAACATTCTTTTCTGAGCTTTAATGGAAATAAATATAAATCAGAGAGAGGAAAAACCCCAATCTACATTAGCTGAATACACACCCACCTATATTTTTAATGACTATTGGTATTAAGTATATTTATTAGTTGTTATGAAAATTCCCATCCTTAACTATTATATCAACCAGTCTGAGAGTGTTTGTATTATGCACTGCATTGTCCTGATGTACTGAAATTTTACTGAAGACATCAGTATTGTTCCTGTTTAAGTAGAGAGAGACTAAATGACAGTCTGGTCCTGCAAAGAAATACTTCTTTTTCTTTTTTTTTTTTTTTTCTTGGAAGCTTGCTTTGTCTCTAAAGGATAAAGGATACCCTTGAAGAACCAAGATAAGGTCAGCATCCTAACCCACATCTTTGAAATCCCCTCAAGCATCATCTGACATCGCAGATAAGCAGCTATAGCAAGACTGACTCCAGGGACATCTGAATCAATAGACATGCAGCAAGCATGCTGTGAAAATACAGTTGCTTTGCAGAGTTTTACTGTAATTACTAATCAGCAATGTGGATGTTAGTGATTAGTCAAATCATGCAGTACCTCAAGTGTTTGAAGGGCATAAGAACAGTGTATAACCACGTTCGGGTTGTCCCAGTTTGGCTCAGACACCCCATGCACATTAATTAATATTTGCCCCCATCATGCCATACTTCCCATCCTAGCCTCTCTCCTCCATGGGCACAGGTCAGATTTTCATGACAGTCTCAAAGGTGAGGAAACAGCTACATGTTCAGTACAGCTACAATGTCTATTAATTCTATAGTACTCTGCCTATATAATCCAAGTGCTTTGACACACTTATCATACAAATTAACTGCTAGCATGCATGATACTGATACCCAGAAGGACAAGCAGTCATTTGTGCTGTGGGCCAGGACTTGAGTAACATTGAAAAAGAAAGTACTTGCCTGGTTTTACAATAAGTACATAGTAAGTACATGACTGGTTTTACAATAAGTCTAGTTCCATGCTGGGACTGGGCACTTTGATTTAGTCAGTTCTGTGTAGACCTGCAATCCAGCTGGGTAAGTTCAATACTGGCTGCTATCTTTTTACCTGAATGCCAAGATCTAGTAAATAGGTTTAAAGCTTGCTGGGACATAAGACACTATGGGGTTTCTGAAGCTGCTAGAGAGGGAAAAATAAAATTCATGAGCCACATAACCATGGCTCAGGAACAGAAATGGACACTGGACTTTTTTTCAGTTTTTTCGCTTTGACTTGAAAGGAAGAGATCAAATAAATTGCAGTTATCCCACTGTTTTGTTGCTTCAGTAAGTGGGTGGAAGTATTCCATGCTTAGAGTAGATTTGTGCTATGTTCAGGTGACTATTGCTTGCCTGAAGAACGTCTCCAGAAAGCCATGTAAGATTCCAAAGAGCTCTGTTTCCTGTTGCATGCTTATGCTTAAGTGGAAAACATGGACCTGCAGCTATGTGGATGGAAAGGGAAATTACACTTCCTTAAGGCAGTGGGATTTAAGCAAAATGGCCCTGTTAAAAATATTCCATAACATATAGCTTACTCTTGGAAGCCCAGAAGAAAAATAAGGATGGTAAGTTACTGGAGATGAAAGACAGAATGGTGAGGGTTAAACACTCAAACACTCAAAATAATGAGAATGAAGCTGAGCTTCTGTAACAGATTGTAAGGTACCAATTATCTACCTCCCAAAGTGGGCAGCTTGCTCCACCTTATGTCAAAGTATAGGGTCTATGAGCCTGCTCAAAGTCTGGTAAGGTTGTAACAGAAAGAAATAATCATATAAATGACTGCAGTTTCAGTTTAGCTGTTGCCTGAAAAGTAGGCAGGAAAGGAGAGATACAAATGTATTTCATATTGGAGTAAAAATATTTATTTTCTTTCTGAGACAAAAAGAATATGAGAAATGTTAAGACAATTAATTTTGTTTAGCGTGAAACACTTCATTCCAGGAGCTCTTCAGAAAGGGAATGGCCTGATACATAAAGCTGATGGTAGAAGTGGTGTTTCATGAACAGAACAAGTCTGTGTCCTGGCACTTCCTGGGCACCAATCTATAGCCTAGGTGCCAGTTTCTGTCTCAGGGGATGCTTAATTATTTGTAAGACAAGAAAACTTCTCAATAGGAAACACTAATTTCTCCCTTCATTCATTCCATCCCCCATACACAGAGTAGCATATTCAGGAACCTTGTGGTGACATTGTTATTTGTAGAAAATTATTTAAAATCTGGAAAAAAAAATCCACCCAAACTGCAAAATGAGAGCAGCTTCTGAGGCTGTGGACATTTCAAATTCACAAGAATACAAGATTCTACTGAGCTGGACAGCCTTGCTCTTTCTTTGCTCTGCTCTGAGCTGTATGTCCTCATTACCTTCCCTGTGCTAGCAGCAAAGATTTGTGCAGTGACCTGGATAAAGTAACTGATCTGTCTGAAAACTAAGGCAGTAAAAATTGTATGTGAAATTTTGTAGTATATGGAAGAGACTTTCTGGAGCTGTATAAATGCTGCAGCTGGAAGATGGATGGGACAGCAGAGGATGTGGAAGATGGGGAGGGAGAGGCAAGACTGCCCCTTCTAGCAGCAACCCAGCTGATGTCCGTTGAAGCGTACATATGGCGGTCCCAAGAGGATGCCTTTAATGCTCCCTGTTCTATAATAGGGATGTTTCACTGCCCCTTGCTCTTACAATCTGCAATTGAAACTGCTCTCTTCCTATAGAAATAAAAACTGTAAAAATAAAACCCTTCCTATGCATGAAACTAAGGGTAATTTTGAGAATGTCTCCAGAAAATTAGCAAAATAGCATTTTTCTGTAATTCTGCTAAATGCTGGAGGTGTGGGTGTGGAAAATCACCCAGGCTTAACCACAGTGGAGCAGGATAAAACTCCCACATATTAGGAAGCAGGTGAGTAAGCACCTGAACGATAATAGCAGCAATGAACAGCTACTTCTGTTTGTCATGCTGGGGAATGATTTGCTGTAATCATCTCAGATCTCTTGCTTTATCTTCCTGAATCACAAATGTATAGAATCACAGAATATATCAAGAAACACGGTGACAATGGATGATGGAATGGCTATGGTACTTCAGGCTTTGCCTCAGTCTTGAACAGTAAGATCAGGCCCTGTGAGCTGGAAGACAGGAACAGGGAACAGGTGAAATGGCTCTCAACCTGCTGCACCACTTAGACACACGCAGGTCTATGGAGTCACATAGATCTACCCAAGAGCCCTGAGAGGGGTGGCTTAAGTGCTCTCTAAGACACTTTCAATCAGCAGTCCTGGGTGATTGGGAAGGTCCCAGCTGACATTAGCTAATGTCACTCCCATCTAGGGCCAGAAGGAGGATCCAGGGAACTTCAGACCTGTCAGCCTGACCTTGGTGCTGGGGAAGGTCAGGGAGCAGTGACGCCACACGACACATACAGAACAATGAGGTGATGGAGCCCAGCCGGACTGAGTTTACGAAAGGCAGGTTCCGCTTGACTCCTCTTTGAAGGGAGTCCTGAAGTCCAGCTCGCTGCAGTGCAACCCCTCACCAAGTGTGCAGCTTCGGAGGGCGGCTTGGCAAAACCCAGTCCTGCCCAGGGCCTCCGCCTTGTGCTCCTGTGATGGAACAGTGCCGCCCGGTGGACAGACGTGGGATAGTTACCAGAACTGCCTGCTAGGCAACTGTGCTGGTTTGAGGCGGGCCGGGGCGGGGGGGGGGTAACTCCCAAATCATCACAGCAACATCCAGGCCGTCAGGAGGGTGCAGGCCGAGTGCCAGACCCTGTGCTTGGGTCACAACCCTGTGCAATACTACAGGTTTGGGACAGAGTGGCTGGAAACTGCCCAGAAGAAAAAAAAACAAATCAGAACAAACCAAAGCAGGGGTGCAGGTTTACAGCCATCTGAACATGAGCCAGCAGTGTGATGAGGTGGCCAAGAAGGCCATAAGCATCCTGGCCTGCATCAGGTATAGTGTCACCAGCTGGCCTCGGACAGTGATCATGCCCCCTCCACAATTTATATTGCAACCACTGTCCTACATATTACAGAGGTTTTAAGCAGCTAGTTTGCTTGATTGCAACATAGAATGGTAAGGTTGGAAGGGACCTCAAAGATCATCTAGTTCCAATCCCCTGCCATAGGCAGGGACACCTCCCACTAGTACAGGTCACTCAAGGCCTTGTCCAACCTGGCAACATGTTTCACATTGATGGATAACCTGCACTATCGTATCCGTGGTTAAGTCTACCCCTCAGTCTCAAGCCCATCTCTCTCTTCCTTACTGACCTGAGGTATCATGGGCCCACTGAGATAAATAATTCACCCTTCACATTGCCAGTCCAAGTCCTCCTGAGCCACATCAATCTTAGCAGCCTGCTGATTTTTTATGTTCTTCAGTGGCTCAACTCTTGGGTACTGGGCATCCACATACATACTTTCACCACCAAGTTCTCTACCCAGACAGCAGTATCTTGCTGAAATTCAGAAGCCCAGTTGGCTTTACCTCTGTGCTGGCAAATACTTTGCTTCTATTGATGTAATCACCTCCACAGGGCATTTGCCACCATCTATGAGTCAATTAGATGGCTTTCACCTGGGAAAACTGACTCAATACACCTCTTCCCTCAGCAGTTTCAGCAACTCATTGTGTAGGACTCCACACAGCAGCCGTCCACCTTTGATGCTTTCTCACAATACAACAGGACCCATCAGGGCATAAAGCTTCTCATTATCTGACAGTTTGTTGTGTGGTGGGTCCTCTTCAGTACCTGTTACCTCCTCCACCTTGGGCAGCTTCTGGAAAACTTTACCCTCTGGCCAGTTTTGTTTCCAGAATTTCTGGGTGGCTAGGGCTCCATATCCAAGTCTCTCATGCTGTTGGTGCAACCTGCTTACTCCATGTGGCATCAGTTGCTCGAGGAGACCCTTCCTTTGAACATCCATTATAGCACTGGCAGTTGGAGTACCAGGAGGAGCTGTGCTTCAGTATTAACCACTTCTGAGCCAGCTTCAACTCCTTCATATGCTACCAATATAATTTTTTTCAGTTGGAGTGTAGTTGGCCTCAGATCCTTTGTATCCCCAAATCCAGAATCCTAGGGGCTGGCCTTGAGCAGCCCTGCCAGATACTCTGGGTAGAACCATTCTTCCAGCTGCAATGCTTGCCCTGTCCAGACTGGCCCAAGGGATACTGCATGCACAGTCCCCTATTTCATTTATTCGAAGGCTTGTTGCTGCCATTTAAAATTGTTCTTTCTGATGTCTTGGTAGAGAGGGCTCACAATCAACCTATAATCTGGGATATGCATCCTCCAGAAACCCACAATGCCCGAGAAAGCCTTGAGTTTTGTTTGCAAGCAGGTTTTGTCGATTACCTCTTTGGCTCTTCAGCAAATGAAATCAGTTTATGGATGGCAATCAGGGTGTTCGGATGCTATGATGTTATCGCTGGTGCACCATTGTGGTAGTGATTGGCACCTGCTGTTCTTTAACACTTTAAAGTAGAAACCTGTTGTGGCTGTCTGCGCCAGACCCATTCAGCCCACCAGATGGTATCCTTTCACTGAAATAAGGATGTTTTCAGTAGCACAGATGTTAGGTGGTTTGATTTTGGCATTGATCTCTGGGGCCCCATTTCAAAGCTATAGATGGCAAATATGACTGCTGTGTATCCAAAATACTATGCTAGGGCAACAGTTAGTCTTCTTAGAACAGGTTTTTTAAAACTGTGTTAGAGACAATGGTATCACTCTGAATATGGAGTTGGGTTTATAATTAGTACAGGTACTACTGGGACAACTAAGGGAAAAAAAGATGTTAGATGTTTGCTGAAGCAAACCGAACCTCCCTTTTGATGTGTGTGAAAACTACAACAAGCTCCAATGTAAAGCTCTTCTAAAAAAAGAGATCATGCCTGCTGGTTCCTGGAGAGGGAAGAAAAACAAGATCTGAGCATATCTATTTCATTTGCTCTTTTTCCAGAAAGAAAAAAATCCAGCAGTCACCACACAGGAGAAAAAAAAAAAAAAGAAGAAAAAGAAGAAGAACAAGAAGAAGAACAAGAACAAGAAGAAGGAGGAGGAGGAGGAGGAGAAGAAGAAGGAGAAGGGGAAGAAGGAGAAGGAGAAGAAGGAGAAGGAGAAGGAGAAGAAGAAAGAGAAGAAGAAGAAGAAGGAGAAGAAGAAAGAGGGGGGGGGAAAGTTTTACTTGGTTACAAACATTTTCTGCTTTATCCTGGAAACAAATTATCAAAAGGTAAATTAGAATGAACAAGAACAAATAAAAAGACAATTGTCATGTATGACAGTATGTTGCCTGATAGAAAAACTCCCACCTGAGTCAGTTTCTGTGTATTTTCAACAGATACACTTCAAACAAAATGTATTGTGTTTCTTGCAGGAAGGGAGCTTGATTTTCAGCATCGTTTTAGCTGCTACAGAGCTGCTATTGGTTTAAGAGACGCATGTGACATGAACTTATATAAGTCCCTCACAGGGGCATGCTCACTGACTCTTGAGGCAGAAATGAGGCTGTGGACAGCTTGGTGTGTGGCCATGTACTTCTTTGGAGCAAGTAAGGGATCAGTAGAGCCATGATGCCTAATTTGCTGCTGGGAGAATGTCATTTACTTATTTTACTGTGGTCGTGTTTTGCTTTTTCTTATAGGAGCTCAAATCACACAAATCCCAAGTCTTGTGGTGAGAGAAGATGAGAAAGCTACTCTGACATGCAGTCAAAATTCTAATCACAATTCTATGTACTGGTTTCTGCAGCAGCCAGGGAAGGGGCTGCAATTAGTCTATTATTCCATTGGTGAAAAGCAAGAAACACAGGGTGACATTCACATTGGATACGAAGCTAGAAGGTTAAGCCTCTCAGAATTCTATTTGGATATTTTATCTGTGAAGAAGAACCATTCAGCTGTCTATATCTGTGGAAGTAGTCGAGACACAACACTTCAAAGTCACTTGCTTTCTTTACATAAACTCTCCTTTCCAGCACCTTCCCTCAGAAGGGAGCTGCTCTCAGCACAGGAAAGTGGTTCGTTGGCCAATAGCCTGTTTACAAACCAGACGTTGCTGAGGAGTTGGAGCCAGAGTGGCAGAACAGGTCTTTGTAGTGTGGGTTAATTGCTGAGCCCCTTTTCTGATCAGCCATTTAGCCTCAATCTTGTCAGAACAATCAGTAAGAACTGCAAACAATCAATAAGAACTGCAAACCAAGTGTAGAAGACATAAATAAAATGGAAACTGCAATCTACACAGTCAAAAGTTGTAAACCGAATGAATAAATTAGATGGAAACTACAATCTACACAGTCAAAAATTGTAAACCAAATGTAGAAGACAGAAAGTGACTAAAATAGAAACTGCAATCTACACAGTCAAAAATTGTCCCCTAAGCCATTTTCTTACTCCACACAGAACAGTTACTTGAAATACTCATCTATGTCTGAAGTGACTTTTGAGATAGTGACTTCTATGGGCATCCTCATTTCTCTCTGAATGTTGTCAAGCACTGAAACCCACAACACTTTCCATTGTGCTTGGAAAGATTACCCTAATCACAAAAGATCTGCAGAACTAAGCTTGTCAACAGTAGGAGAAGTGGCCTAAAAAAACCCATAATAAATCTAAGAATAGCAGCTAAGCTGAATATGCCACAGATTGGAGTAAAATGACAAAAAAAGCAGACATTACCATGGTAATGTCCCAAAAAGTTACATGTGTGTGTAAGATAGGAAAAGGAGATAGTAAAAAGTAGCATACAGCTTAGAATGAATCCACCTTCAAGAAAAATAACACGTTGATTTACATTTATTCAGAAATTGTTCTGACTATGCAGTTTCTTTCTGGCTCCATGGTGAAGTACATGACACTCTATGTCACATCTATCTCTGTGTGCCTCATACTTACACCTCTTTCACAGTTTAAAAAGCAGGAATACAGTCTAGATTAACCTGGTTTATTCTTTCTCTCTCTGGATGAGCTCCAAAGTTGTTGTTCTGTTTTGTTTTGTTTTGTTTTGTTTTGTTTTGTTTGTGCTCCCAGGCAACTGGGAGTAATGTTTCTCATTCAATGTCTTGGAGTTGTCTCTAAGAGGTGTCAAGGATGGCTCGTTGCATGATTCAATTGCCTAGGTAAGAGTCGGAGTCTTTAAGGGGCACAGTGGGAGCCAGTGGGGACAATCCGCAGCAAGATGAACTCTGATGTGACATAACACCCTCTTGAGGGTGAATCAACACTGGAAGAGATTTCTAAGAGAGCTTGTCAAATCTCTGTCTCTAAAGATATTCAGAAACCACCTGGACAAAGCTTTGAGCTCTATGATCTATCTTTGGAATTCAGCTCCTGGTTTGGACAGCAATTCGGAGTGAAAGACCTCCAGAAATCCCCTCCCATTGAGATTTTCCTACAGGTATATGATTTTCATCATCTTGCTTAGCTGTTTTGACATGCCTAGAAAAAGTGTAGGGCTTAGTTGTTGTTTTTAATTTGTAAAAGCAGGTCAGCAACTCCCCAAACCCCACAAATCTTCTGGGTTTTATGTGTTACACAACAGAAACAGCAGCTGCAGATGCGAAACCCATCTGCAGACTTCAGTAACAAGAAGATTGTGTGATAGCATGAGATGAAACACCCCCCCCCCCCAGCTTTCATAAGGCCTGTATGCAGTACTATTCCTGTTCAACTGTAGTATGGTTAACAGAGAGCTGCATCCTGTGCCTCATGCTGAGAAGCTAGGGGGTGTTGTGGTAAGAGGCTGATGGGTTATCAAAATGGGGTTTCATGTAAATGTCAAACCGCATCCTGTTTTGCAAGAAGCCAACTGCTGTTCCCTTAAAGAGATACGTTCAAGCACATCATCTTGGTGTATTGGACAAGATTCTTTCTGGGTTTCCTTTGCTTTATTTCAAGCATACTTTGTAAACAACATTTTCTTAATAATAACCATCAGCTTGGTCCCTCCTCTGAATCGCAGTGGCTCTGTGTAAGCACAGATAAAATGATTGCTAGAATCTTGCAGATAGACGTCTGAACGTCTCTGTGCTGGTTGAGTTTGTGTGAAAGCGAAGGCAACTCAAATTTCATCTCTCAGTGGGAAAACAAATTTAAAGACTTGATGCGAATTCTTGAGGGACATTATTTAATTGAGGATATCAGAATTGTCCCTTTAGTTTGTGCCTTAGGAGTTTGAGACCTGTAAAGGCAGTTTTTAAAAAGAAGCCTCTAAGAAAAATCATTCTCATTTTTGTTTGAAGCAGCCATGAGACTACATAAGTTGTAGTTGTAGTCATAATAGGAACACCAAATAAATCTTTCTGTTCGGTACAGAGCAGAAAAATTACTTCAATATATGGGGTTATACCCATCTGTCCTCTACCACTACAAAAAAGTTGGGTTTTTTTCCTGATAATGATGTTAAAAAGATATGCCAGATTGCCTTCAAACCTGTCATCAGATCCTTTTCAAATAAACAAATGCATGAACCATCAGGTGACCTGTATTCACTAATTTTTTCTTTGCTACCAAAGCAAGCTGATCTTGAATAAGAGCACACTGAGAATAGAGGCAGCTATGATGCCCTTCCTGAAAGGCTGCCACTTCTCATCTAGCTAATGTTCTGTTACCTTCTCTAGTGCCCTTGAACCCCTATCTATTTTGGCTAGGAATCAGCCTGGTTTTTATTAGCAAGAATGTGGAAGTTTGCTTAGATGACAGATACCAGAAAGGGAAGACTCTTCTCACCAGTCACACACAGGCAAATATAATGGAATATGTTCTAAAGCTTTGCCCCTTCCTGATTTTGCTCTACTTATGGAATGCAAGAATGTTAGAATAGCTGTGCTGGTTCACAGTGAAAGGTTCTGCCATACTAACAAAATATGAGGAGTGAATGCCAAGCCAAAGCTGAGACTAATGAAGGCATGTAGTGGTTATGTCCCTAAAATACTCTTTTATCTCCAATGCTTTTAAGTCCAGGGCTCACAGAAATATTGAAGGATCTTTTAGTTTTGTCCTGTTTTTCTGATCTTGCAGTGAATCCAGATAGACATGGTGATAAAGGCTTCTTTTCCTCCTTTCCATCAGTATATATTGACTTAATTACCCTGAGCTGCCTTTTGTCAAGATAAGGAATAATTTAAACCCTGTTTCCTAAATCGACCTGTAGCAAGCTTTGTTGGTCATGTCATTGTTTTACTCTGTAGTGTAAGAAACAAAAATACCTAAGGCAACTTACCAAGCACTCTCAGTTGAGTGCCCTGTCCAAAGTACAGCTGTGAGTGTGCACAGTGTTTTGAAGAAGTGCCTGAACTGCCACCAGAAGTTCTCAGCTGCACATAAAGCCTGTACGATTGTTGCGAATGATGCAAAATTAATAACTGATATTAATTTTGATATCCAGGCAGGGATTTTTAATAATTATGAAAATTGTTTATTAACATTAAATCTCANTTTGCCAAGCTTGACCACATTAGCTGAAGCCAGGGCTTTGGTCCTCTTTCCTATGGTTCCTTCCCCCCAGCACAGAAGGAGGGGAAGCAGGGGAACAAGTCTGGGCAAGCCACAGTCCTTAGACTCAGTGGCTCCAGGTTCTTTGTCCTCTTTCCTGCAGTTGCTTCTCCCCAAAACAGAAGGAGGGAGAGCAGAAAAAGATTTCTGGGCAAGCCAGGACATGTATAAGCCTATCTGGGCCTGCTTAGGTCTACCACGACAATGCTATCATGCTATATCCTACCTTTCTTGAGGCTGAAACCAGATGAGACACTTAGGCTTTCAATTTTTAAAGAAAATACAACACTTTTGCAGAAGAATACACTGAAACAGGTGGTGTATTGCTCCTTCCATCTCAGCCTGTCTTCTGTTCTGAGTCCTAATTTCAGAATTTAATCTGAGACACCTCTTGCAAATAAGAGCAGAAACTGTGAGTGTCTCCTGTTTCCGCCACCACTAAGCTGTGCTAAAGAACAGCTGAGTTTCTGGAATTCACTCATCTGGTGGTTCTATCTTCCTTTCTTCCTGTCCTTAAAAAAAAATAATACATTTCAATGTGTGCTACTTTTTTTTTCTTTAAGTGTGGGCTTCTTACCTTTGTATCATAACCTGGGTTTCAGACCCAAACTCCTGCATATGTAGCACAATACAGACACTATCTTGAAGTACACCTCTGGCCATAACAAAAATTAAATTTGAACATCCCCTGTAAAAACTGCAGGAAGGAAATCCATGCTACCTGGGCCTGATCACCTATTTGCCCTGCTCATGCTGGATAATGGCACTCAATATCATCTGCTCCATGCCCTTCCCCAGCACCAAGGTCAGACTGACAGCTCTGTAGTTCCTTGGGTCCTCCTTTACTTCAACACCTGAGAACTCTCACACTTTTGTGATCACTGTGCACAAGACAGCCCCCAACCATTACATCACATATAAGCTCTTCTCTGTTCACAAACAGCCCACCCAGGAGGACACCTTCCCTAACTGGCTCCCTTGCCAGCTGTGCCAGGAAGTTCTCTGCCACACAGTAGGAACCTCCAGGACTATTTCCTCTCTGCTGTATTGTATTTCCAGCAGACATCAGGGGAGCTGAAGTGCCCCATGAGAACAGGAGCCCTCTTCATTCTAGTTGGGTGGTCCATAATAGATTCCCACTGGGATGTCTGCCTTCTTATCCATAAACACTCAACTTTATCATCACCATCATTAACTTCAAGGCTATCAAAATGCTCCCTGACACACGAGGCCATGCCATTACCTCTTCTTCCTTGCCTATCCCTTCTGAAGAGTTTATAACCATTGACTGTGGCACTCCAGTGACATGAGACATCCCTCCACATTTCTGTGATGGCCACTGTGATGTCAGAACCTTCCTAACACACAAGGAATTCCAGCTCCTCCTGTTTGTCTCCCATGCTGCATGCATTAGTGTAGACGCACTTCGGTTGGTCTAATAGTCCCAGCACCTTTCTGCAGGGAGAAGTCCCTGTTCCTACCTGGCTGTTCTCAGCTTCTCCTGTGGCTACTAACCCATCCAGAACCCATGAGTCTTTACTGCCACCTGGGTCTCCATTCTCTACTTCCACTGACAAACTGGCAGACCTCATTAGCCCACCATCCTTCCAATATCGGTGTGCTGCCCTGGTTTATTCCTAGGAAGCCTGGTTTTGTGCTCTTCCCCCTTCCAATCTAGTTTGAGATCTTTTGATGAGCCTTGCTAGCTTGTGCTCTAAGATCCTTTTCCCTCTTTGAGACAGACATATCCTGTCTGTTGCTAGCACACCTGGTGACCTGCAAACCAAATCATGATTAAAGAACCCAAGGTCCTGCAGGAGACACCAGGCTTGGAACCAAGAATTGATCTCATGGCTCTTACTGTTTATTCCCTCACTACACCCTGCAGCTGGGGGGACAGATGAGAAAAGTGCTCCCGATCCCTTAACCAGTCACCTAAGGCCCTGAAGTCTCTCTTCATTGCCTCTCTTCATTGCCCTTTTATGTGAGTTCCTCATGATACTACACAGCACTGGAAGTTGTGTTGAAACATTATTGCTAGAAGAGAACAAATGAAAAAAATAACAACTCATGTTTCTTGAATGGAGAAGAAGCTAAAACTTTATTCCTAATTCAAGAAGCTGGATTCTCAGCCTCTGAGTGGTAAGAAGGTGTTTGGTTTAATGATATGACACTATATGGTACATGATACAATATGACATATGTTGTGATTTGTCATGAAATGATATATTATGATATTATATGGAATTAGAGAGGAAAAAACAGTCGTGATTGCAATAAAGTGGAAAAAATAGTTGGGGGGG